>JAGDQP010025487.1:11523-26870 GCA_022664845.1 Lepisma saccharinum | reverse complement strand
AATTCACTTTTCGTTAGGGAATGTACACTGTTCTCTAAGGGTATCACATTTAAAGCGTTTTTCATAGTCACATTACTTTTCATAAGCAAGGAAGGACTCTGCGATCGGTTTTCAATATTTGATAAAGTTTCAGCAAAAAGTTCCACTTCTTTCACTATATTTAAAAAGCTGTCACTGGACCAGCTATCTTCTTCTCCCGAAAAATCCATTATAAATTAGTTTCCTATCGTCAAAAAGACACAATACTGTTCAAAGTACTTAATTTGTTCAATTAAATACCCGGAATACTACACAACAAAATCCCGATACAGTCTTTTCAATCTTAAACTGCTTCTGTCTTTTCTTCCAAACTATAGACTAACACCACCAACAAAGCTTCTATTCACACTAACTTTAAAACAACCCAAACAATCATAAGGCTTATACAACAATATTTTTGTGCCCAAACACAGTCATTTTAAAACACTTCTGCGCATCTCACATCTCTAAACCTTTTATTTTTTTCTTCTACGTCAGTACCTCTCCCCCATTTTCTTCCTTAAAGACACCAAGCAGAACAACCATAAATCCAATCCTTTATCCGCAAAAGTGCATGGAATTTCTCCAAGTACTCATCATTTCTAATTATATATATATATATATATATATATATATACAAAAACTTTAACAATGTAATGATATTATCGGAATGCATCTCTAAAAATGTTGCATAAATGTCCTTACAAGTACAGTAGTTTCCCTACGCAATTTCTCCCTTACATCCTTACAAATGTCAATGCAGTTGTGCTGAGCTGTGTCCATAGGAGTATGCTTATAGCATGCTATACATGTTAATGGCAATGACGGTTTCCAATGGTCTATGATGGTTATTATTTAATCACAACTAACTTTTTAGTACAACATTCACAAACTACCTGTATGTACAGTTTCATCAGCACATAGGTTCGAGTCTTTTGTTGACCATCTTTATAGAATTTGTTCACTAATCACAATGTGCTGTCTCCTTATCAGTTGTCCAATAAAATATAAGCAAAACAATTGTTTTAAAGCACATTTGCACAACTCAAATACCATAAATGTTCCATGAATAACGTATTTCTTTAAGTCATTCGGGTTGACAGCAATATCCATCCTTAGCTGGGTTCAATAAATATTTTATCTAGCACAACCAATGGCTATTTTTCAAAACTTTTGTTATATTTTCTTAATCTACTCATCAACATATATCTTTATACCAACTTTCAGGTTTCTATCTTAAACGGTATGGAAAATGGTTCTTCCATCCGCGATATTTGATTAAAGATGACGACTTTTCCAAAAAATATTACATTTTCGTAATCTACTTGTCAAACTATATCATTGTACCAAATTTCAGGATTCTATCTTAAACGGTATAAAAATGGTTCTTTCGTCCGCCATATTTGTTTTAAAATGGCGACTTCTCCAAAAGCTTCTTACATTTTCGTAATTCTTTTGTACTGATCAACGTTTCTACCAAGTTTGAAGTTTCTATACTTAGCCGTTTAGGCTGCGTATTCTTTCAAAAAATAATTTCGGCGGCCATATTTGTTTAAAGATGGCGACTTTTGTACAATTTTCTAATATGTTTGTAATTCTTCTGCATTAGTCAACGCTTTTACCAAGTTTCAAGTTTCTAGTCATAGCAGTTTAGGCTGTGTATTCCTTCAAAAAATAATTTCGGCGGCCATATTTGTTTAAAGATGGTGACTTCTAAAATATTTTCTCATATGTTTGCAATTCTCTTGCAGTAATCAACGTTTCTACCAAGTTTCAAGTTTTTAGTTCTAGTCATTTAGGCTCTGTGTTTCAAAAAATAATTTCGGCGGCCATATTTGTTTACAGATGACGACTTTTGTACGATTTTCTCTTATGTTTGCAATTCTTTTCCAGTAGTCAACGCTTTTATCAAGTTTCAAGTTTCTAGTTCTAGTCGTTTAGGCTACGTATTCTTTCAAAAAATCTTTTCGACGGCCATATTAGTTATAAAATGGCGACTTTTGTACAATTTTCTCATATGTTTGTAATTCTTTTGCAGTAATCATCGTTTCTACCAAGATTCAAGTTTCTAGGTCTAGTCACTTAGGCTCTGTATTCTATCAAAAAATCATTTCCACGGCCATATTTGTTTAAAATGGCGACTTATAAAAACTTTTCTTAAATTTCTTCAATCTAATAATGACAATACGTCTTCATATAAAATTTCAGTTCTGTAGCTCAAACGACGTGCAAAATAAATTTTATGTCGGCCATACTAGTTATAAAATGGCGGCTTTTTAAAAATCAAAGGCAAAATCAAAATAAGTGCGTTTCCTAGCTTCAAAACCACTATATACAACATTCACGTTTCGTCATGAGGTTTACGCCCTACATCTAAACTTTTTCAAATTTACCCACGCTTTCGGAAGATTTTCAGTTCAAGTTTAGTCAAATTGTATTTTATTCAGTAATATCACATGTTCTTTTATCTCATTTTTTGTATATCTCAACGATATTCAATAATTTTGCTCATGTATGCTATCTTTCTGTAATTTACCAACGCTTTCGGGAGCTTTTAGTACTATTTCCGTCAATATTACATTTTATTCAGTACAGTAGGTTCTTGTTTCTGTGTCAGTTCCTGTATATCTCAATACCAACTTATATTTAACATTTGTGCAATTTACTAGCGCTTTCGGGAGCTTTTCTATGCAAATTTAATCAAATTACATTTTATTCGGTACAATAGGTTCTTGTTTCTGTGTCAGTTCTTGTATATGTCAATACCAAGTTATATTCAACATTTGTGCAATTTATCAGCGCTTTCGGGAGCTTTTCTATACAAATTTAGTCAAATTACATTTTATTCAGTACAATCAGTGTTTATATTTCTGCATATCTCAATACCAACTTATATTCAACATTTGTACAATTTACCAGCGCTTTCGGGAGCTTTCCTATGCAAATTTAGTCAAATTACATTTTATTCGGTACAATAGGTTCTTGTTTCTGTGTCATTTCTTGTATATGTCAATACCAACATATATTCAACATTTGTGCAATTTACCAGCGTTTTCGGGAGCTTTTCTATGCAAATTTAGTCAAATTACATTTTATTCAGTACAATAGGTTCTTGTTTCTGTGTCAGTTCTTGTATATGTTAATATCAACTTACATTCAATGATTCTTTTGTATTCGTTACCTTTCTATAATTTATCAACTCTTTCGGAAGCTTTTCTATGCAAATTCAGTCAAATTACATTTTATTATGCAAAATCAGTGTTTATATTTCTACATATCTCAATATCAACTTATATTCAATGATTCTTTTCGTGTTCGTTTTCTTTCTATAATTTACTAAGGCCTTTGGAAGCTTTTCAGCACAAGTTTAGTCAAATTACATTTTAATACGCAAAATCTGTGTTTATAATTCTTTCAATCAAGCATTAACCCTAACTAAAATTGTATCAAACAATGTTACTGCCAATACAATGTTCCTAGATCTTCTTAATATTCACAAGTACTTGAAGTATCTTACATTTATGTCTCGTTGTCGACAATAATAATTTTATTTGTTATTTCGTTTAAAAATATTAATCTCTAGCCTTTCTGCTTTTTTTCTTGGCGTTGGCCTCTAGGCAATGACTTCATTATCTCCGGTTGTATTGTCTGGTAAACGGGTCGCCAAGAAAAACCCAACTCTTTCTTTTTTTTTTCTTTTTAAACTAAATTAACTTTCAGCCCTCAGAGACTACACCGCCTCGTGTGGTTTCGATCAGAAATTAAAAATGTTTCTTCCTATTTTTCCCCTTTCTTTCCAAACCTCATTAATTTTTTTTTCCTTATTTTTTCTTCGTCCAACATGAAACAAGCCTTCAGGGGGAGTAGATTTGCGTGTCGTCTATAGAATTCATGCTACAAGCTCGTGTTTAATTAATACGTAATTAAATCATGGGGTAAATTTGTCTGTTGTCTATATTTTTTCGTTCAAGAAACTCTTGTTTCAACTTGTTTTCTAGTTTCATTCAAGGAGGGGTGTCTCAAATAGCGACCTGTCAATCCACGGAGTACGTTTTTCGGATAACAAAAAGGTAAAGGGGTAAAATTAATTATAGGTCTAAAATTGCCAGCGGCAATCCGGGGTAGATTAGCAGGGGTATCCTACTGAAATCCTATGAAAGAATTAAATGAAAATTTGAAATCTATTTTTGACAATCTTGTAAAATAATTTTCAGCAAATGAACTGAAGCTAAATAATGAAAAAAACAACTATACTTAATTTTCATCTAAAAAAATAAAGCCTGCTCTCTCCCTTAGACACACTTGATTCAGGAACAATTAGAATCTCACCCTCGGTCAAATCTTTATAACTATTAATTCAAGATAATTTGCAATTGGATGAACATATAAATAAATTATGTAGTAAACTAAGCTAAATATGCTCTGGGCTCTACAGATTACGTGATACTCTTTCACGCCAATCACTCTTATCGTTGTTATTTGCAAAATTTTATTCATTAATAAATTATGGAGTGATTTCCTGGGATTTCCTCAACCAAGGTTATAACGCTCTTCTGTCTGCAAAATATAGTAATTATATTAATTTTTTGTTTATGTAGAGGTTCATCTTGTAAAGATATGTTTAGGAATAAAAAACTACTGACTTTATCATGTCTATATTATATGTAGAAAAATGAAGAACTATTAATTCGGTGTAATAATATTAATTCATATAATACCAGGCAACAACAAAATGTATATGTTACACAGCAAAATGATCTCCTTTGCAAAAAAGCGTATACATGAATTGTACACGCTTATACAAAAAACTTCTCTTAGAAATGAAAGGTGTAAGGAATGTTAAAAAAATTGAGAGAAAATTATTTACTTTCTTTGTACAAAAGTTTTATTACACAATGGTTGAATATCTAAGTAATAATTTGTAATTTTTTATGTCATCTGACAAATGTAATGCTTACTATTGTGAGCTTATGTACAAGCTGAATAAATTGAATTGAATTGAGTTTGACTCAAGAGGGCCTTATTCAATATCAAGTACAGCGAGTTGTTCGATTATTTCAGCGAATATACCAAGAGTATATTTGAACTTCGAGCCACTGTAGTTATAAATTATAGAAAATGGCAACCCCCGGTGAAGCTTTTAAAATGTTTTTATTTATTTCTTCTTTGTGAAGAGTCTCTCTATACAAATTGCCACCGAATTGAAGTAAATGGAAAAATTTTCTATCGAGCAAAACAACGTATGCCATATGAATAAGTGAAGTCAATCCTCATTGAGCTCTACGTAAACGATACTGGAGTGACCACTTACTGTTGAAAGATAGACGCAAGAGTAAATATTTAAACTCGTTTGTCCACTTCCAGTCTAATCCAATGTAGACCAAATTTTCAGTTCTAACTCAGTTTTATACGCTTCTTATCGCTGTGTGGCCCAATTTTTTATTTAAGTCTTAATTCCTGAATTATTCATGTAAGAGTATATCGTACTCTGCATAAATAGAAAATACTGCAAATATTTACATTTTTTGCCAGAATTAAGACATAAATAAAAACTGGCCTCACAGCGTTATTAAGCGTAAAAAACTGAATTAGAACCGAAAATTTGATTCATATTGGTTTAGACTGGAAATGGACAACGGATATTAAGTCCGCTCCCTAGCTTCATATATTGATGAAATTTTCAATGGCTACAGTCAGTCCAGTATCGTTTTTTGATAGAGGTCATTTGTCAATCCTAAGAACATTTCCAAATGTTTGAAGTGTATAGTTTCGAAATATAGTTTAAAATATTATTCAAAATTGTTTACGGAAGTGTCTGAGAAGTATTGCCTTATGGACAAGGAATTGATTTTTTAAATATTAAAGTAAAATATTTTAGAAAAGTTTTGAAAATGTTTACCTGATCTATGACTTACAAAAGAATATTCGTAAAATAAAAACACTTCAATAGGGCAAACATGCCTGAAATTGATGCTATCCAGATAATGATACTCCCAAGATATTTTTAAAAAATAAGTTCGAAAATAATTTGGCGAAACTGATATTGTTCCGTACACGTTGCTTATTGTTTCTTTGAGACTTCAGCACACGAAATAAATATTTTTTGTTATTGGTCGTGGCTAAGGTGATAAGGCTTCGTAAAGTTACAAATTAACCTATCAAAGGTATGTTCGGGTAGTTCTGCTCGGTGTGGCACTATCTGTACTGGAAGTAAAAGGGCTGGTTTTCATGAAAGCTTGCTTTGCTTGCGATTTGGGTGAGTTGCAAATTGAAACGCGTGTTTTATTGTAAGTAGAACTGTGTGAATGGATGTGAAGTCACAGTGTCTATACGTGTAATCTCGTGCACCTCTCTCTCTCTCTTGTAATGGAATTCTTGGAGTTGTATATTTGAATATTGTACAAGATGAAGTGAAAGATGTAAGGTTGAACAAGTATGGGAATAGAAAACGGCTAAACGAATAATAAGGTGCTTAAGATGGAAATATTAACAGGGAAAAAGAAATAAACCGAATGACTCACCACCAAAACAAATGACTCTCCACTAACCATGAAATATCACTAAAATCAAATGACTTACTACAGTTAGTGCCTGATTCTTAGAAATTATCACTAATGTCGGAATGAAAACTATGAGTTTCTTACTAAAATTAATACTTAATTAACTGATATAATGAAAACATATGTAACTAAATAGAAAGTATATCAGATCAATAATGGAATATGTGAATAGCTTTATTTTTATTACTTCAAACTGATAATATTCAAAACATAATAATATTCTTACCAGATTTGAAAATTCACAAGTAACTATCGCTCTAATAAAGTTCTTTCTTGACGAAATTACATCAATCGAAAGCACCTGAAATATCTTGTAATACACGAAAGATTAATATTTTTTATATTCTCAAAAACACTTTTTTAATCTAAATATTATATTAAAGAATTTGAGTTAGATATAAAAATTTACACACTGAGAAACAATCAAAATTATAATTTATGTTGTATTCAAAAATCCTAAAAACTTCAAGATAAATAAATTATTTGATGACAGAGTTACGATTATTTTTATCCATGCATGATATTATTCACAATGTTTGACCTTACTCATGCATATAATAACATAAAATTATTCCCTTAAAATACTAATATTGTCGGAAATAATATATCATTATTATATGCATGAGTAAGTTCAAACATTGTGAATGATATCATGCATGGATTACTATTAAAATTAGCTTAACATTCCACTAATCTCTTACGTACCTGAACGATGACAATTTACGATAAGTACATGCCAACAAAACAATTCATTCCCTTCTGGAATCAATGAGACCGAAAATGATAATAAGAAATCTAAAATTCAAACGCAAAATCAGAATCACGCGTTGATAAACGTGATCAAGTGAGAACGAGGAAAGAATTGTTTTCGTTGATGAATAACCAAAATCCACATAAAAAAACACGGTACGTAAAAATCTCGATAAATAATTATTAGTCAAACGAAGATTGCTCTATAGTAATAAATTGGTACGAATAAAATAAAGATGAGAATAATCCACCGATATCATGTATCTTAAAACAATTACGTTATTCTAAGGTAAATTCTAACATCAATACTAAATAAGTATCTTTAATTATTCACAATAACCTAATAGGAAACTTTAAAATTGGTTAATAACACAAGGCTGCGTCATTTTGGCGCTTTGTATGTCAATAGGTGTTTTCTAATTTTGGTTTAGAGCTGTTTCCAAATATGGTATTCGTTTTTCTCCATCACCCACAGTTTGTCTGTTATTTCATAATTTTGCTATTCTTAACCCTTTTAACTTCAAGCGATTTCCGTTCTGTTTTTAGACTTCCAGTTAGGTGTTTATAACTTCTGTACTATCCATCCGTTATGAATTGTTCATACATCATTTTCTCCGTTAAAAATCAGGCTCTCCAACGGTGATACCTGCTGGTGTCTCAGATACACGGTTGCAGAGATATTCGTGTTTTTCGGGATTTTTGGCGAATGTAAATTATAGTAATTTAAAAAAGAGCCACTAGATGACAAACTCACAACAATGTGTAAAGGAAGATGACTTTTTATGCAAATTGCAGCAATTAAATTATATTTTAGCTAAAACAAATATAAGTATATTTGTTCTTTAAAACATGTAATAAAAAGTGACCATCATACAGTTCGCACGGGAGTAAAGAACAACATATTTAGAAGTGCTTGTAGAAGAAATTTGAGCTCATTATAATAAATAAAAGGTATTCCCGCCAATGATTTGTAAGTGTCCTTTGTTCAATGAACCTTTCTTCCTGTGGATAACGTTTTGAAATGGCGAGCTCCTCAAGACGATCGTGTGTAAATGATCCAAATATGTTTTGTTATATTTGCGGGTCTCTTACATTGAAAAGCAGGAGACAGAACATAACCACGTTTGTGAAAAAAGCATACTTTGCTTACTTTGGTGTTAAGTTAGGAGACCAGGACAAAGCCTTTGCACCACATTATGTGTGCCATTCCTGTGCTGCTGGAAGCAGAAGTCGTTACCTTTTGGAGTTCCAATGGTATGGAGAGAGCAGGTGAACCACGTAGATGATTGTTATTTTTGTATGGTGAAAGTGGACGGACATAAAAAGAAAAGTATGAAAAGTATTGTTTACCCAAATCTGAAATCAGCTATCAGACCTGTACCACACAGCCCAGAGATTCCCGTACCCACGCCTCCAGTAACCCTTGAATCATCATCATCATCATCTGACTCTACATACAACGATGATGAATTTGCAGCTTCCACAGAAGATGAGAAACCAGATCTGTTTACCCAAGAAGAATTGAATGACTTGGTAAGAGATCTAGGTCTTTCTAAAGAATCTGCACAAATTTTGGGTTCGCGTTTAAAGGAGAAACGATTGCTAGTTCCTGGTACTACATTCTACTGGTATAGGAGAAGAGAAGAGGAATTTCTTGAGTACTTTACAGAAGACGGCCCTCTTGTGTACTGCAATAACATCGAAGGTCTACTATCACAATATGGAGTTAAATACAACGCAAAGGAATGGAGGTTATTTATTGATGCAACAAAAACAAATCTGAAAGCTGTACTGTTAAACAATGGAAATAAATATGCCTCAATACCAGTAGCATATTCTGTACATTTGAAAGAGAACTACGAAAACCTTGAAATTCTGTTAGCGGCAATAAAATATTCACAGCACCAATGGGTAGTGTGTGGAGATCTCAAAATAATAGGAATGTTGCTTGGATTGCAGTCAGGCTTTACAAAATTTCCTTGTTTCCTTTGCCTATGGGATAGCCGTGCACGTGATTTACACTGGGATAGGAAAGAATGGCCTGTAAGAACAACAATGGAGCCAGGACACAACAATGTAACAAAAAAATGTTTGATTAGAAGAGAAAATATTATTTTGCGCCACTCCATATAAAGCTCGGGATCATGAAACAATTTGTGAAAGCGTTGAATAAACAAGGTGAATGTTTTAAGTATATCAGTTCAAAATTCTTTTTTCTATCCGAGGCTAAAATCAAAGAAGGAATCTTCGTTGGACCCCAGATAAGGAAGCTAATGAAAGATGAAACATTTGAAAATTTGATGACCAATGAAGAAAGGCTGGCTTGGACTGGATTCCGAAATGTGATTGCGGGATTTCTGGGGAACAGAAAACAACCTGATTACAGGAACATCGTGGAAAATATTTTGATGGCTATGAAACAACTAGGCTGTAACATGAGCGTTAAACTTCATTTCCTTCATAGCCATATCGACTTTTTTCCTGAAAATTTAGGCGATTTTAGTGAAGAACATGGGGAGAGATTCCATCAGGACATGAAGGAGATTGAAAAACGTTATCAGGGCAGGTGGGATAGAGTTATGATGGCCGACTATTGCTGGTGTCTCAAGAGAGACAATGAGAAGTCAGGACACAAACGAAAATCACGAATATCACATTTCCGCAGCAAGAGAAAGAGAGTTTGAGAAATTTAAATGTCTGTTTTGGACTTTTTATGTAACAAAAATCAACCTTTACGTATTTTGTTAATCAAAGTAACCTGTTTGCCGTATTGATTTATTTCTAACATTGTACGAACATTATGTCCTACATGTTTACATTGAATAAAATTATAAGTTTAGTAAGTACTTAAATTACGATTATATAAAAACCTTGGGTGATAGGAAAAATCTGACTTCAGATTCGTAATCAGGAGACCAAAATACATAATAATCACCCATCAGAATCAAAAGCGTCGTAGAAAAATAATATTTCGCAGCCCTGTGTAATCCTGACTACCCTATTTGAATAAATGATTATACGACAAAATTATTTATAATAATATGCTGTTGTCACACAATAACCTCTACTTGCCAAAGAATAAAACATTTCAAAACAGGTTATGGTTTGAGTCAAATTCCTGTAACTAATATTTAATCCAATTTAATTAAAAGTATCGTTAACACACGCAGGCTATTGATAAAATATAAAAATTTCCATCAATTTTATAATACACTTGTATACATGTATAAATGTATACATATGGATATAAATCCAATTTACTATAAGGAAAGGGTTCAATAACTAGGGTCTCCAACAGTTAAGGACCTTTTCACTCAAAAAGTCAAACTGTCTGTATTTTAAATATTTCTGAAAATATGGTAATGTCCTACTCCTCATCGATCAAGCTAAGTATATTTCCAGTTCTTTATTCCTTTTACAGGTTCCAATGGTTTCTTCGTTACTAAGGTAAGTAAAAACTATATCTCTTGATGAATGCAGGTAAGTAATTCTTCATTTTCTTCTCCGTTCCAAAATATATTACGCTACTACGGTGATCAAAACAACAATAATTCACGATCAGCAATATCAGTTCAACTTGCATTACTTTCTCAAACAACTTACTAAAGAGAGTATTTGTTCACGAGCATATTAACAACGTTTGTGAGTTGATATTCCTTCATATGAACTGCTAATACTATAAAATTCAACTTCTTAAAGATTTCCGGTAGTTGATAAAATGTACGTAAATGTTTTTATAAGTTGCTTATTGGCTTACACCGGAAGTGGTCAATGAAACATGTTCCAAAATAACTGAAGTATTTGATTTCACACCAATAGAAGTCGCTGATAACACTCTCAATCCTTTGAAACTTTATATACTACTACCAGTCATATGTATAGCAATACCGCATAGAAATATATCCGCTATCATTTAAGTTGCACGAACGAGTACGAATCATTGTTATTTGTATACTTTATTTCATAGTATGCAATGGGTAATAGCTGCTTTCAGCGCTTATTGCTCCACCTATTAATGATGTACGGAAGCAAAATACACTGAACAACGTTTTTTCTTTCAGAAAAAAAATGTATTATCACAACTGACAATGGGTTGTGCACGCAACGATTGTTGCTATGAGTCTAACTTTACTCACTCAATTGTCAACTTTGCACACAGCTACGATAGCTATGTTCTCAAAAATGATACAAGTATAACTTCTTTCCCGTATGCAGTACTTTCACTTCAAAATAATGATTTGATGAAAGTAATTTTTATCAAAAGCGAAATGAATTGTACTATTGTAGTTGTAATCCATTCATGAAGGTCAGTGGATAAATAAAAATACGCCAAAACTTACTAACGTTGAAGCAAGTTTTTTCTCATCTAAATCACAAGACAGCTACAAAATACAGGGTCGGATCATAATAGTAAATTGTAATATGCCAAATTCATTTCTTTTTTCACTTTTCCTGTCAAAAACGTTTTTATATTATCAGATCTATTGTAATAAGTGTGTTAGGTCGAATAGTGAAGGTTAGGAAGGTCAGGTTCGGTTCTTTTCTTTATCCCCGATAGAACACCGCCATTTTGAACGTTGTCTTATGACCGGCTTTACGATTATGATCGGCGTGTAATACTCCCTTTTCAGCAATATCACATTTGTAGTTCTCCAACCACAGGCATGAAAATGAATTATGAGTATGCACCATAGCGTCGTGTACTAGATAGTAGGCACGTACTGAGTTCGGGTTAAGGTACCGGGCATTGGACCATTGGCGGCGGCGTCATGTTGCAAAGGCGGGGTAAGGGGAGTGGTCCGAGCTACAATAGGGTGTATTTTTACGAGTAAGCATCGGCCCGACATATGCCGAATAAATTGTTGCAACTATAGATAGTTTCAAAAAATATGGATACAGCGTAACTAAAACATAATCCTCTACTCTGCTTACATTACACTACTAAGTGACAAGCCATCTTGCTGCTCGCACGTTAAGTTTTTAATTTCTACTTCTGGAACAACATTACTGGTCAATTTCCTATCAAGATGCATCAACAGAAGCTACTTCAGATGCTCTTATTAAATTTTCAAGCGGTTGTTGATTAGCTTTACTTTGCAAAATCCCTTTCATAACAAACGTGAATTAGTGATGAAGTTAATACATATTGAGGAGCGTCGCAAATCTTGGAGAACGTAAACCACACATGCTATACAATTCTTGCAAAATTTTCGAACAATAACTCAGGTGTTATTTCTACCAGTTCAGTACATCATCAGCCTGCACCTCATTACCACCAAGCAAAGAAATATTGGTTATGTCTTCTTGTAAGGTCTGTTGTACGTGTTCCCACTGCCATGCCAACTATTTTAACTGCTACTTCAGCATTTTCATATTTATTGTCAGATAGATTTTGTATATTCGTTCCAGGGCTGTAGAGGATATGCTGATAAGTATTTGATTAAAATTTCTTGGACCAAAACAAGCCATGTCCTTTCTAGCTGAGAGAACTTATCCTCAATCTTGACTATAACTGTATTTATTAAATGTGTTAATGCAGAACAGTTCTAATGGCGATGCTGATGATGTCACGATTCGTCAGCGAATACATTGCCGGATTGCTTTTTTCATTTTCCTAATTTAGCGACATCAGTTAATTTCGTGAGCAACTTTGCAGAATTCTGGGATGCTTTACGAAATTACTCGAATATTGTTTCAGCCGCCTAATTGTGTCCACCATTCGTTATGCCTTTGCATAGTCCATATTTGAACAGGCTGGAGATAAACATACAGGTGTTTCTTCATTTCATCATCATCATCGATTCAAACATTTTCTATCCACTGCTGGATGAAGGCCTCCTCTTTTCTTTCCACATATCTCGGTCTGATGCTATCCTCATCCACGTAACTCCTGAAAAACGCTTTATTTCATCAACCCACCTTGCATTTGGACGTCGTTTCTTTACTTTAGGAATCAAATGTAGTACATTTGTCGTCCATCTTTCATCTGTTCGTCTAGCTATTTGATCAGTCCATCTCCGCTTAATCTTCTTCGCAGTCTTGATTATATCTTGTACCTTTGTTTGTGCGCGAATCCATTAATTTGCCTAGTTATTCCTAGCATGCCTCTCTCCATTGCTCTTTGTGTGACTCTTAATCTTTGAGTCGTTTGCGTATTCAATGTCGAAGTTTCACAGTCGTACATCATTACAGGTAAGACACATTGATTATAAGCTTTACGCTTGAGATACATTGGTAGTTTGCTTTTGAAAATAAAGTGTAGTCTTCCAAACGAACTCCCCGCCATTTTACATCTTCTATTTATTTCATCAGTCAACTTGGTATTCGAAGTTTTGAGCTGGCCTAGGTAAACATACTCATCAACTATGCCTATTGTCTCTCCGCTAATCTTTATTTCCTTCTTTGCAGCAAGTTGATTGCACATCATTTTTTAAGTTTCACTTAAATTCATTTTTACGGCCTATTTTCGAACTCTCATTACATAACTCTTCCATTCTGGTTTGTACTTCTTCTGCACTTGAAGCGAACAGGACTATATCATCAGTGAATCGTAGGTGATGAAGATATTCGCTGTTGATCTTTATTCCAACTTCATCCCAGTTTAAATTTTGGAACGCTCCCTCCAGGACCACAGAAAACAGTTTTGGAGAAATTGAATCTCCTTGTCTTACCCGTTTTCCAACGTTAATTTTTTCACTTTCTTTATGTAGTCTAATGGCAGATGTAGCAGTCGAGTAAATATTTTGTAGTAACTTGATGTATGCACTTTCGATGCCTTGATGTTCAAGTTATTTATGTACTGCTGCCAAGGAGACCAGGTCGAAAGCTTTATTTCAAAATTTATGAATCCCAGACACAATGGAAGTTCATATTCATTAGATCTACATGTTCCTTCAAGTATGTTTTTAAATTTCTGTAATTCGTTCCGCTCAGCCTTTTTCTTTTGTTTTCCTCTTTTATAGAAATCCATGGCAACAATGACATATCGTCGGTACGACGACATGTCTCATTTTCATGAAAATTGAATTACAGCTATTTGATGTAGCTCCTGCTAGCATTCATCGTCTGACATTTCCTAAGTTACAGCACACTTCCCAACAGTAAACTTTCAAGTATCCGGGGGAAAATGTATATTAACTTATTTGTACGGCTTTTTGTCAAACATACCGAAAAAGCTATTTCCTCTCCTGGATAGTTAACAAAATTTAGGTACGTCATGATGTAATCTAATTGATGATATGTAGCACTCTCACCATTTATAGTTCATCGCCAAGAACAGGCTGGGCTAGTACTAAAAACGGCGTGAGAAAATGATTAAATCAAGACTTGACTAACAGACTGCTTTCACTTGTCTACTTATTGCGTGTTGGAATTTCCAACGAACAATAAGATCGAAATATTAAAGAAAACAACCAGCTAGTCTAAGATTGTTATTCGATTTAATTTAGCTTATGAAATGAGTAACATTTTTTTTCAACTAAATCTAAACCAAGGATTATACTGAACACGACAGTGGCTTACACTTATTATTATAAGACCGACAATCAAAGATTTCAAATAATGAAACAAATTCGCTCACAGCACACTGCGGTGTTTGAAGCCGGCGGCACACCGGGGCAAATGCCCTGTAGCCCGGTGGACCAGTACGTGCCTGCTAGAAAGCATGCCACTGTATTCACTTCCAGTTGAGCATTACAGATGTTGCAGCTTACTTTTCAGTACTTTCAGAGAACATATCTGGTGTAGTAAAAAGTAATCCATTATTTTGCCAATAGATGGCTTCAGTGATCTGTAGCTCGCGTTGTATAAGTCCGATCGGGTTCAACGAGATGGCGTTCAAACGATGAGATTGCGTACTACAAACACTGTTCAGATTGTTGTGATGAGTTGACTCAGTGTTGTGTGAGCGCGCGTCAAAATGGACACTAGCAAAGAGAAAATACGCTATATTTTACAGTTTTTCTTCGATAAAGGCGAAAACGCAAGCCAGGCGGCTGCAAATGTGAATAGTGTTTATGG
>JAGDQP010025487.1:0-11123 GCA_022664845.1 Lepisma saccharinum | reverse complement strand
ATCGACTGTCTCAATTTTTTGCCAATAGGGACAAGGGCTTCTATGAGAGAGGCATCATGATATTACCTTCCAAATGGCAACACGTTAGCGAACAAAACGGCGCATATGTGACCTAAATCGAATCATTCTAACTATGGTAAGTCAAGCCTTCAATGTCATGCAAAAATAATGGATTGCTTTTTACTACATCAGATATCACATTAAAATGGATCGACGAACATATTCACTACTAATTACAGTACACTTATTTACTTTATAAATCGACTTTACACAAGAGCCACTATCCTATGCCATAGAGATAGTATATCAAATAGAGTGGCTGCCGTCCATATAACTCCAGTGTTGGAAAGGTGAAGCCGGTGGGCGTGGCCTATCCGCCATATTGAGACTCACAAAACATTACCATAATATGCTCATTTAAACACGTTGAAAAAATACGTCAAATGTCTTCACAGAAAAACACTGTTTATTGCAACTTTTTTTTATTACAAATCGAACTGAAATGACAAATGTGTACGTTAATAAAGAAATTGTTAACGTAAATATGAATTTCCATCAAAACATACCGAGATGATATCGCTTTTCCGAGCAAGGTTGACACCCATATACCTTGCTGCTTATGTGCCATTAACGAGAAAAAAACTCCCCATATGTGGCGTTATGGATGGCCGAATCCGGATAAAATACTATCCGAACACTATATTGAGTTGTAGAAACTTATCTCTAGAGAGGAACTGCCCATTATTTTTTACTCTCCCTTAAATCTGAGTAAGAAAATAGGTTTGTTTACTTCTTCATTGTCAAATACATTTTTTTTCTTATGCGAAAAAGAGGATTTTGGCCCTTGTACTTAAAAAATGCAAGAACTGCGTGATTTAGAAGTCAAAATCAACTTGACTCCTCTCACTTTTCATGAGTCCTAACTTGGCCCTGTACAAAAATTCCAAAGCACCTGAGTTCTGCACTTGATGCAAATTTCATGAAAATCGGTGGTTCGAGTATTTTCGACAACGCCTCCCAGATAATGTGTCGTCCAGATATTTTGGCTATCCCTAGATTTTACCCAGAACTGGATTCAAAACACAGCAGGGGCATTTTGCCGGGCTCCGTGGCCTATAGTAGCCTGAGGTAGTCTTGAACGCAATACTTGGATTTACCGAGAGGTATTACGGTGTCTCCTTATAATCCTTGGTTCTAATCCCGATGGGGACATGGATGTTCGTCTAAGATGTTCCGGAGCATATTTAATGGGCTAAATGAAAGCATTTACATAGTATTAAGGACTATGAAGTCACTAGAAACCCTGTAGTCGCTAGTAACTGGCCACATCGACTGAGGGTTTTAAATTAATAATCTTACTGTTAGTTCAAAAAGGCGAATATCTGGATGACGCCATCTTCCTCCAGAGCTCACCGTGGTCCATCCTCTCCCAAGTAATCTACATAAGTGTTAAAGCACCATGCTCAGCTTTCTAAAAATATTTAAACGATATGAGAGAGTTTAGTCCCGCGACTGTACCAATCTACTATATCGATTGATACAGAATTTCAATCAGTTTCACAAAGCAAATATCGGAATGGTACCTTTTAAGACAATCTATTTCGCTACCTTTACAATTTACCGTGTATCCGTAGTTAAGCTGGTAGAACATTGTTTTTCTCATATGGGAGGGGAAATAATGCGGGAATGTGTCGGCCAGGGCCTAAGTTGTTGATGTCTTCCCGGCAATTGTCAGGTGTGACTGAGGAAAAACCCTGGAGAAACCTTAATCTGGATGGTCGGCCGCTGGGATTGAACCCACAACCTCCCAAAGGCTACGCCAACGCATTATTTCCAATCTGACACCATTGATTCCTATTGTGACGACTTTTAAATAGCGATTTGAGTCTTCAATGGAACATCAGAAAGACGACAGAAACACTTTCTGCAACATTCCCGAAGTCTTTGATGAAGAGTACACATGCCTTGTGTGTTCCTCCTCGGGGATGGATTGATTTGTTATTAAGGTCCTAAACCAGATGGTGAGCTTCCAAGGATGGGACCTACAGTTTTTGGTACAGTGGACTCCGAACCACTTCGTTCAATGGACACCGGCGAAAACTGAACCCGCGATCACGCGCACAGAAAGCGAGCGCGGTAACCTGTCTGCCACCTCGGAGGACTTTCCTCCTCCGGGAATCTCAGCAATAATGCACTTCAACTTTCGTAATGCCAGAAGTCTGTGCGGGAAACACTAGACTCGGAACAGTCAGTTTGGCAAGAACCGTGCGTTTCAATAGAATCCCCATTCTTTGTAAGAAAAAACAACTACGGAAACACAGTTCTCCACTGTTAATGGGCCAGGAAGAAAGAAGGGAAGTAGAACAACTAAGGCAAAACGGTGACTTCCCTGGTATGTGTGTATTGAACGTCAATGCTTAAGGCTCGTCACTGTGGTGATCAATGTATCAAATTGTAAAACGGAATAGGAAATAATGCGAAATTCTGCGATTTTAACATGTCAAATGCTAATGTAACCGTGTAGTTACAGAACACAGGATTGTAATAAAATGGCATTCCATTTCTTGGTTACATCGGTATGCACTTCAATCTTCCCTTTGTTCCATAATTGTTTTACAAAGGGGAATTCATTCTACCAGCCGTGTGTAACTTCATATAGTAGTACTTGTTTTCTGTGAATCAGACGGAATCTAGCAGGACCATTGAATGGTAAGAATGACCGACACAAATCTGTGGTGACTAAGAAATGCGAACTTCTCTTTTGTAGAAGATCTGTATAAGACCCAATTTTGTACTCCTATGTCTTCATTAGAATTAAAATACTCAAATCTTACGGTATACCAGGAGCACTGGAATAAACTTAGGGCGAATCTTACAACTTCTGGAGACTTGACTTCAACGATGATCTTCCTAGTAGTGACTAGTGCAGGCAATTCTAGTATGAAACCGTTCAGTTCTTAACCCTAATAAATATACTGACGTGTGCCTACTAAAATAATATTGTAGCGCTAAGACGCATACTGTTAAGGTATTGATAGGTGAAAATCCGACGGCGATTTGTCGAATCTCATAACATTTAAATTTGAACTCAATTACGGCTTTTATGCATCCATAGCTCAAGCAGGGATAGCGCAGGGTAAAGTAGTTAGGCAGGAGGGCCGTAGTTGGAGGTACCATTCCCGCATTTGCCTGGTGTAACTGCAGAAAAACCCTCGAAACTCACAAAGGAGCATATAACTTAGTTGTACAATAAGGAGGAATGTAAATAGTTTGGGTGAGAAACTTAGTTTTTAGAAGAAATACTTCTAAGAAATGTCATATCAGATGGAAGGTAAGATGCTTGTTGCTATGAGGCGATTGTTTCATGGTTCCCACTCTTATCCAATTTAAAATCCAGAAGTTTTCCACATCTATTTAACTTTTCCTCCATACATATGCCTACCATACCTAAACAACATATTATCGGAAATGCTTAATAAAAGTTAGTAATTATGATATCTATATCTATATATATATAATTAGTACAAAGGAAAGCCGGGAGGGCAATTTAAGGTAAATATATTATTATTTCAAGTTCCGGAAATCTACGCGCTAGAGCAGTCAGCTGTTCTCCAGTTTTGATGCTTTGTCCGCTACGTGTCGCCACTATCTCTTCAAACTTGTACTTTGTGAACTTCGCTCTCTTCCTCTCTACTTGAAAATGTGTAATACACGAAATATAGTGACTTTTATGTGAATGTGTGTGATCCAATGCGAAACTCATCAAATTTACCTTATATATATATATATATATATATAAACTTACATAAAAATAACTTCTTAAGTGGCATTATTATTCCCTTCATAGCCACCCGATCCACTCTCAGTTCTTTCTGTATAGTTTTTAAAGAAACAAATCCACATTTACTATTTATTTTTAAAGAAAGTACAAACTAGCTAACATACAAGAAAAAAAAAGCAACACGAACAATAAAAATATGTCCTAATAATAATAATAATAATAATAAAAAAAAAATTATGAACCAAAGCAGCCAAAATCAAAGTGATGATTATACAGCACACAGAGCATACTTTTACTAGCATTTACTTCCTACTGCGATGAAGCCAGCTCTTCGTTAAAATGTAGCGACTCTTTACTTCGTTTCTCTGCACATTTTCCAAGAATATTACACTTTGTACGAAATTTGAAATCCAGTTTCTTCTCTGCTAGTACCACTAACTCGTTTGCTCTTCTTTCTAAAGCAATACTTGCGTCATCTATCTTTTAAATATATATATATTTTTTTCAGTAATCTTGTACCAGTTTCTTTTCTAATATTCCTGTCTTTACTTCTTAAAGGAAATAAAGAATTTACAATGAGAGAGAGAGAGAGAAGAGGATGTGTGGCAACTTGGTTGTTTGTAGACAATGAAATCTGTGTGTGGCTGCCGGAGAAATGAAATTACTAGAGAGCATTATAACCAAAGGAATTCGTGACCCTATGCGGTTTTGAATGGAATCAAACCAACGTATTATTGCAGAACTAAAATTGAAGAAATGCCTCAACGGTAAAATGTAAAATACAAATTTGTAGGAATTTTTTTTTAATGCCACTCTGAGTTTCAATTTTTGTAACGATTTAAGAATTGTATTTCCTGAAGAACTGAGTTTCCGAGGAGGAATGTTTATGAACAAACCCCATATCTCTATATGGACAAAAGCATAATTTCAAAGGCAGATGAGATGTAGTTCAAAATCTGGCCAAAGCATCAAGTCAATCGAAAGATAGCCAAGGTAGTCACTATATATATATATGGAGCATACTGAATTAACCCTAATCTCGCATTTTGCCGATTGAACTTAGACAAGTACAACTGCAGATTACAATTCTTATAACGTTTTCTGAGCATGTAATTTTTACGAATATATAGTCTTTTTTTCTCAAAACATACTCCCTACATTTGCGTAAAATTTTCCACATGTAAACAAACGCATTACATATACTGTACTAAAATGTAAATATTTACCGTCTTCAAATTGAATATTGTATTTTACATGTATGCAACAAAACATTTAACAATAAAATATTACCACTTATCAACAGTCCAACCTATAAAGATCGAAGTAGTACAGTTACTGCGTCATAACATGATGCAAGTATGTGCAGTTTCAAGTGTCCACGAGGAACAGTTTCCTGGAAAAAAGTACACAAGTATCTACACATCCTTAAAAAAATTCAGGTACACAAATACAGCTACGGACAAAAGTTTTGACGCATGTCTATAACTTTTTTTATTGCCGAAACAAATATACTGAAATATTATTATATATTTGTTGACTTACAGAACTATACACAACAGAATGACGTATTCATGTGGAAAATAATAATATGATTTTTAACTAAAAAAGGGTGATAACTGTGCTGCAAAAATTTTAAGTCCAAAAATCTCACCAAGTTTTATAGTTCCCTTGTTTCATCCCGGAAATTGATATCTTTGAAAACCAACGGGTATTCTTAAACCTAATTTTAATTACACAGAGGAAACACATCTCTGCAAATTTGGGATATATTTTCTAAAGACATGCGTCAAAATTTTTGTGCACTTACCTACCCACGGTCATGCATGTACAACGTATCATAATATAGCACTTAAAATTGTTGATAAATGACAAGATTTAATTCACCTATGTAAAACTGCTTACATCCTTTCAAGGTATCAAAAACTGAAAACCCGAGTGCCGATTCTCACAGAACTAAGTATAGCACAAAAAGATCATGAAAAAATGTTGTATGGTTACCAGATTGAACACTGCCATGTAAATCGAGGTCGTTGATTTCTAACTGCTTTCGTCAAGGCACTAGCCTGCGTTACAAATATACAGCCTCAAGAAAATGGAATTAAAAAAAAAAACCGAGGCCTTGGATATAATACAGACAACATGTACAACACAAGTATTTGAGTATCCAAGTACACATTTGAGATTTCTTTGTAAATTTTAAATTATTTATAGCCATTTGGTAACTTGCGCTCAGATCGGGTTAAAGGATGTGAAGAAGTCTGTTAGGGCCTAGTCTGACGGTGCATTCTGGCATTTGCTTTGTGTAACTGGAGAAAAGCCTTGGAAAAAGTCAGGATTGACGGTCGCTGGGATTTCTTTATAAATAATGCTTACGATCTGTATTCGAATGTTTTTTTTTAAATATATAAACAAGTCCAGTCTACTCACTTTTTCTGAGTGACTGGGCAAGCTACTCACTTTCCATTGCGTTTTCTATACGGAACCCACTTTCTTGACTGCGTTTCCTTTACTCACTCCCAGTTTTTATTATCATTATTGTTATTCATTGAACCCAGCTCAATTTTCAACACATGATACCCTTACCAAAACCGATCTCCCATCAGTACTTGCGCACGCGCATAAATGTCGTTCAATTGTTTTTGATGTGGACGTCCGCCATTTTGTTTTTCTGTCTCTTCCTATTGTCCACTCGTGTGTTTAGTGACGATAGATTAAAAGTGAATTGTGTGTGTTAAGTGTGAATTCCTGCACGTGAATTCTTTTAGGATAGTAAGTACAATTTCTTTCCTAACTATTCAAATTTAACCTATTATAAACACGTCCATCAACACTAAAAAGGCATAAAAACACAGCAATGCTGACATTAAGAAAAATGTCGCCTCGACTCAGTCATTTCACGTATGTCTTGAACTTTTATGCCTTGAACTAAATTTGTTGAGAGACTCCCTCAGATAGGTGAACGAATAAGTACGAAAAAACCTTTGTACTAATCCGGTCCTTTGTCTCCCAGGTCGCTCGTACAGTACTAAACGTCAGAAGCTGCAAAAAAAATATTTAAGCGATGAACAGGCACTAAATATGACACGTTTAATTTAAATCAGAAATTAACACTTGTAGGTTTTTCGTGGGAACTATCCCGTTTAAAAAAAAATTCCAAATATTGATATCCATTTAAAGCCCGTCTCATATCTGAAGAATAATGACAGTACAAACAGCTATTCCGGAAAAGAATGGATACAAAAACCTTCCATATAGCGATCATCCTGACAAGATAAAATGGTCTGAGCACGTCTAACAAGCATAAATAACGTGACTTGTCCAACAGCGCATACCTGACAGCGGCTCAGGTTACTTTATTATTATTATTCTGATTTGGGTCATATATGGAATATCCCGGGAAAAAAATGAACAGAAAAACATGCATATACGCTACAATCATCCAATGTATTCATTAACCTATCAAATCAGCTAGTAATAGCTGTACAATAATGTTTATTAAGCAGAAATATGAAGCATTTTTATGTGCTGAGTGAAAATTTCATACGAATACATATAAGAAACATTTCATTCTTCGTTAATCCTAGTACGCATTGACAAGGTTACAAGAAAAATACAACGTAAAAAGAAAACTGTAATGTCTTTTTTAAATGAAAGTTGATGAATCGTTCTAATATTTACAGTTTCACAAAGTAACGTTCACGCTACACTTTGACAATCACTGAATTCTAATTGTTACCAAGTTTCGTCACTGTTAGTTATCACTGTGTACACTCACTAAAAAAAAATGTTCTCCCAGAAATACCTTGTACCTGTGCTTGCATGATATAAGCGCTATTCTTCTATAAATATTTTTAACAATTATTTAAAATGTGAATCACAATTTTCACAACGTAGCACTTTTCTTTAAAATCACACGGACACAAAACACTTTCTTCACACTCAGTACTGCTCATCGTATTCATTATACTGCTGACCGTTCACTCCTTGACCATATCTCTCTCTCTCTCGCTCTCGCTCACCATCTCGTTCATACTTTACTTCAGCTTCCATATCGACGTTACCGTAGTTCGGTGGTTGTCCATAGTCAGGATAATCTATAGAAAGAGAAAGTGAATATACTTCAATGACATGTACAAACATACAAGCATTTACATAATGAGAAAACTTCCGTCTTTAAATTATTAGTACGACTCGCATTTTGATGACATGTCACCTACAATATTGCATTACAACCCTCAAATTCAAAAATCTTTTGTTATAGGAACGTATATTTCATTGATCAAGTCCTTCGTTTATCGCTTTTTAAAGTGGTTATTTCGCACTTCGTGTTCAAAGTCTGATGTTTTGTCACTTATAGACAGAACAGAGAGTAAGTTTTGCATACTTGCAAATTGAAACGCAAATAAATCGACAAGAAGTAACATCCAAATACATATCAAAATACTACTACCGTCGAATGGGGGTGAGATTGATCTATGCGGGTTGAAACTGATCATGATTACTAATTGCCATGATTTTTATATATTTATACACAAATCTGAACACTACTACTGATAGTATGAGCTCAACTTTAAGTATCAACACCACAAACAATGACTTTTTTTTAGGGGAGGGGGGGATATTTGTATACATTATGTACGCAAATTTCAAGCATGATATAAAACTGCTCTTTTCTACAGATTTAACTGCTCTTTTGAGTGCAGATGTACTAATTGAAGAAAAAAACGTATATTTCTTTGTATTGTCAGCTGTTCTGGGACCAACATTAATCCATATTTTGCAGTTTTTGTTACAAACCAACTTGAAAGATGTATTTTGATATTAGGGTGAGTTTGATTCTGTTCTCTTTATTTAAATTTGTACTTTCTGCACTAATTATAATCTGATCATTGAATTCTACCAGCACTCCCTTTTTTGTGTGTGTAGCAGTCAGGGATTCTTATACTTGGGCTGATATGTCTAGTACGTTCAGTGGGTTCAAAAAACTTTTGCGTCTCATAAGTAATTCTGTATCCGGAGTAACTTTGAACTGCAGGGGTTTGCAAGCAGCTATTTAGTAAATTTTATTTTCTGTTTTTGTGCTTCTAGGCTAGGGTTCGTGTATTTTTTTGTATAAAAATACAGGACAGCTTGAACCTGACCTAATAAAAGGTGCTTTCTTTTATTAAAATTCTTAGTTTAGACAATGTCATTAAGTAGGATGTTAAAATTGGACTGTACCGTTTGAGAAGCCGGTTCTCCTAAAAATACCAATTGATCGATTTGCTATTCTACTCCAGACACTGCACATAACGATCGAATAAAGAATAAAATGATGTCTTAAAAGATATGGTAATTATTCATAGCCAATATGTAGATTTTGGTGCCCTCAAGATATTGAAATAGCAGTGTCTTACATGTCACAATAGAAAAGCACCAGAACCGTCAAGCTTCATCCAAAGTATTCGATTTTAACTTTTCAACTACACTTTTCAGTAGCATTATTACCTCATGAAATAATTCAACTTCATTAATTTCGGTATTCGGACTGACTTTTTCAGTCGTCGTAAGAAGTTTATTTTAATATTTTTCCAAGCAAAAGTTTTGTCTAAATCCTTAAGACAATCATGTCATGTCATCGAAGGTAAAATTGTATGACGATTCTTCGATATAATTTATGCAGGTATCATAAAAATTATGTTTCTGATCACTATTCTCATTTTCACAGTTAAGGATGATCTAAAGCAACGATCTCCAACAAAAGATGGCAGCACTACCTTAGTATATGTCTAATGTATTTTCATTGTTACACGAAATTTCATTGCTGTTCTTACCAATTCAAGCCTAGCGAGTTCAAACTTTCAGGGAAGAAAGTTCATAACCAATTCAAGAGCATGATCGATGCCGATTTTTAATTATATATTTTGTTCATTGTTGAAAGAGCTTCATTGTTATGGGTTTCGATATTCACACCAACAATGAAGCGATTTCAACAATAAAGGAAAACGAAAATAAAAAATCGACATCGATCATGCTCTTGAATTGGTTATGCACTGTCTTTCCTGAAAGTTTGAACTCTCTAGGCTTGAATTTATAGGAGCAGCAAGGAAATCTCGTGCAACGATAAGAATACATTAGACATATACGGAGCTAGTACTGCCATCTTTTGTTGGAGATCGTTGCTTTAGATTATCCTTAAAGCCTTCAATAATTCTGCTGCTTTCTAGTTGCAAAATTATGTCGTCGTCTTCGTTGACATTTCTAACAGTTCCTCAAAGATATTGTTTCAACAGTAATAATTTTTTCACCTTCAAAAGACTTGACTATACAATAGAACAACTCACACCGACACTAAAAAAGTAGATATTAGCTCCGATATTGGATTGTTAAGCTTTCCAATGAGGATGTTTTCTTAAGGGACAGAAAATAGGGCTTTAAAGCATATTTCATTAATTCTCTTTGAGTACAGGATAGAAAGTAAACAATTTCTTTTTGTACTCCAAATCCACGAATTCTCAAAATTCTTTGACTGTATGTACCCTAACTTTACACGGCGACTCCTTAGCACAGGCAACGTACCAGTACTCTGTCAATTTTCTCTCATATCATGTGAAAACGCATTTGCGGAACGTTGCCGCTTTTCTTGTATGTTTGTGATGTATGTGTACACCAGAGCCCTGCAAACCCAGGCCCGAAGACGGCCCGGCCCGGCCCGGCTGGATCTGTATACTTTGACCGGCCCTACCCGGCCCGGCCCGAATCTCGAGCCGGGCAGGGCGTAAACGGGCCGGGCAGGGCTTAACCGTCTTGAGAACAACCAAGTCTGATAATTCAATTTAATGTTTCAATATTCAATGGAAAATGACACATGTGTCTTCATAACATTGCAGTTTCTATTTTTCCTTCTCGAATGGGAAAATCGTGTGAAAGGTTACCCAAGGGTTTCTTTCTATATCTCCATTCTGTCTGTCTATTTGTTATCAGTGGTTGTTCTGACCATACATCATGTGGTGGTAATAGTACTAGCATTAGCACTAGTAGTAGTAGTAATAATAATAATAGTAGTTTTAGCACTATTATTATTAGTAGTAGTAATAGCAGTAGTCACAATAGTAGTAGCAGCAGCAGTAGTAGTAATAATAATAATAATAATAATAGTAGTAGTAGTAGTAGTAGTATTAGCAGCAGTAGTGGATGCAGCTTCCAATACAAAATAAACTATTGATAACGTATCACGTGATATAGATTCCGGATACGGCCATCTTGGCCAAATTAGCAAATTTCGATTTCCGCATTGAAATCCACAAGGAAACGAAAATGTAGTCAGCATGACAAGCGAAGCTTGAAATTCGAATCGAACAAT
>JAGDQP010025486.1:0-26870 GCA_022664845.1 Lepisma saccharinum | reverse complement strand
ATGGCTGTGATTTATATATATATAGTGCAAGTAGTGTGTCAAGACTTTATGCGCCCGATCGGTTCGTATGCCTGTCTGTCGACAACTAGTTCGACTCAGGAACTATTACAACTAAGAAGTTGGTTGAAATGTCATTAGAAATGTCTCGACTAAAATCGTTGAAAACGCATAAATGATACACATTGCAGGGCGGTGCCAAATATATTGTCAATTTATATATTTGGAACTACTCTTGCTAGGAAAGTGGTTAAGGTGCCGTTGAAAAGGTCACGGAAAAGCGTGTTAAAATCCGTATCATCCATCCTTATTTCAGGGGGAATTTCAACTTTAGAACTATTAGACTTAGGAATGTGGTTGATGTGTCTTTGGAAGTATCTAGAAGCAATATTTTCAACGATACTATGCTCACTGCTGAAGCCTGCAGGTCCTTCATTGACATTCCCCCGTTTGGACTCCGTCTCACAAGATATGCACTTTAAATGTAAAAAAGTATGTATTGTGGCTTAAATCACAACTTACCGCATAGTCCTCTTCTTTCATTTTATTTGGGTTTATTCGAACCTTTCTTAATTCTGCGTAATTTTCCCACAAATAAGTCCGCATATGTATAAGGCGAATAATATATATTTCGTTCTTGTTGTTTTTATTATAATACAAGAGCGATGTAAAGTGGCGCAGGCCATATCCGTGCTTCTCTTAAAAAGTTAATTTATTAATAAAATAATGATTTTCTATTAGTAAGATAGGTAATACATTATAATCATACTCCAGAAGCACTACTATTATTTTCTGGGTAGATGTATTTGTGACCAACAAGAAATGTTATTTTATACGAATAATTTTGGTTCTTAGGAGAATCACGAGATGGCGCACATGAAAGATATACATCAATCTAATCAATTACCGTTTAAAATAATCATATTCTTAAAACATAGCTTTAACAGTATCTGCTACATAATATCGATCTTCTGAAAACATACGTTACAATTTGTTAAGTACACTCCAAAATGAAAATAATTACAGATTTTCAACGCAACATTTGAAAGTTATGGTTGATACCTTAATAAAAATAAGTACAGAATGTTCATATGGAATCAGCAATATCATTTTCTCTAACTATTTTATGTTTCCATAAATTAAACTTCCCAGGTATGTAGAAATTTACAAAAAAATACAAGAAAAAAAATAAAAGAATGAATGACGAAGTGATACTTCTCTGTAAAGATACTTTCATTTTTTTTCTCTAATGTTATGTCAATTACAGAAATGCAAGTTAGAGCTTCTTAATGTGTGTATGTTTTGTATTATACAAGGTTCATTGAATATTGCCTGATTTCAATGCCTCTGATTTCTGTATTGTTATCCTGAAGTGTTATTGTTTTCATAGCCGGCAAAGAGAAACACACATGAAGGACGGATGCGATCGGGTATCGGTTATTGAGAATGCGAGCATATGATATCAAGAGTTAAAATAAATCAAATTTAGCAATATTATTTTTAACGGTAGTACTTGAACAATAAGTAACAATTTATAATCAAAAGTACTTGTTCCTACATTTATTTTATATTTCACATGTAATTATAACGTAGATAGCAAAACAAAAAAAGGTCTATTAGGTAAATATTGGTACGGCACTTTAAATAAGGATCAAGTCACTACTTTCGTTATTCGGTAGCAAGTAAAATGAGATGATGGAAATGGTAAAACAGTACAATTCCAATATTAATAATTGAAGCTTATACGCGGACAAAAGCCAAAAAACATTTTTCGTTTATGGAGAAAAACTTGTCGTCAGTGCGGTATGGTGTTACATAAACTTTTGCTCCATACATCCAAAACAATATGTTAGTGCGCGTTCGCTGAAGGAAAGCGTATGTAGCATAGACTTTTGCTAGACATATTTAGTTGTGGATTTCCCTCCAGAAATGTTTCAATACCGAGACCATTCCTTGCAATATGCTCAAACCGAGTGCAAATACATATCTAAAAGACATGTGGCATGTATCGTAGAAAACTAATAATAAATACCACGTATACGTTTTTCCGCGAATATGCCTCAATTATTACATCATCACCGTCATTACTGTCTTGCTGTAAGGGGCAGATACTTTAATAATCGTTTATAAGAGGCCATTTTCTCCAGATTTACGCAATTGTACAACTACCATTTCTAGTAGGGACACAATGTGAAACGTATCAGCACAATGCGAAAACGACTACCCTGGTGTGGGTTACAAACCATTTAATATATTCAATTCATGCTTATATGACATGTGGAAACATTGATCGTAACCCAGACAGATGATTCAAGCACTCACAGCAGCGGTTGTTCGAGTAATCATAAAAAAAATGAGTTTTTGATGCAGCTCGTTCTATGACATTATGGTTGTTTTGTCCGCAACTGAATCGAGTCGCCGATTACGTGTAGGGTTTTGTGATAGTGATGTGAGTGATAGCACCGTCAGGAGTTGGTCCCGGAAATTCAGAATGGAAGATTCGTCTCTGTCTGATAAATCCCAAAGTGGGCGCCTACAGGTCTGGACTATGAGGCCCAGAAACCGACTATCGGGATCCGAAACGGATCGGAAACCGACTGACGCTAGTTGATTTTATGGCGCTGCCATCTAGCGGAGTTTTCAATAGTTGTGTTTCTCGTTCCGATGTGTTAGAATATAAATTATTAGGTTTGGAACCCAGTACGGTCGAATTATAATTTGGTCTGTTTTTTTACCTCCTTTTTTGTTAGTTCTTGATACCATACAATAGAACTATGGATAATATTATTGGGAAATTAGTGCATAAGTTTCGGTTCGTGACAGAAGTGAAAATAGCTACAACAAGTGATTTATTTCTGTAACCTGTTTGTTTCACTTTATCCATAGTTCGGTTGTGTGGCAACGCATGTGAATGTTAAACTTGGTCGTTTTGACTGTAACAGTGTGTGCCAATATCGGTAATCTTATTTTGCATTTAAAATTAAACGGTGCTGTGCATAGTGAAATATATTGTGGATGTGATGCTTTTACATTTTGTGGCAAGTGATTCTGGAGCATTAGTTAGAAATCGAGTAGTAGGCCTACGTGCTAGTGAAATACAGCACGTGTTTCGAAAATTTGACTTCTTTGCTGAATGTAGTAAACTGAAGGTTTCTTACTTCGTGTATCTTGAGAATTTCTATAAGAAGTACTATCATGTTTTGCAAATAATTTTACACTTGTACTTATATCTACCATGCAAGAGACCGCGACGACATTCGAAACTGTGACGGAGTGTTGGTCCACTCAATGTATCCATGAGATCAAATAATTCGTCTGAGAAATATTGAGAGAAATATTGGAACTGTGTACATTCTTTCAATTTGACGTTTTTTTTATTTTGAGGATTAAATTCTTGGAAATGATTCCTTAGCTGTTTCCTATTCAACCGCGCTCGGACAGGCCGTGTAGTGGATAATTTTCTGTTTCCACCTCTTGACTGACGACGGTCTCTTACAAGACTAGATCGAAGTTTATTCATTTCAACGACGTTTGAATTACTGCCTTCTCACCTGCTTCTTTCTAATAAATTAATTGCCAAGAACTAGTTAAAATAAATAAAATGACACACCCCATCGAGAGTGGGCTGGTAGAACCACTAGGTTCAATTACCGTCGGGGTCCACTGAACGGAGTGATTCGGAGTCCAGTTTAACAATACGTGTTGTTACGTCATTGTAAGCTTATCATCACGTTCAGGATGATAACACTAATTCAGCTAATCCAGTGTACAACTAGGTGCGAAAACATCACTTGTAATTTTTGTGATGTAACAACTTCTCTTCTATTATCATTATCTGATTAAAGTTGTACGTCTAACTAGACAAATTATGACATCTAAAGAATTGATACTCTTGACGCAAATGTTATGTGCTCCTGATCAGTATTAGCGTCGAAGATGAAGCTCCAGGCCAGGCTTGCGCTTGACTAAGAGTAAAAGTATTATACAATTCTCACTCATTTTGCGTTGCCTTCAAACATATGCAGATAACCTTCAAGCCTTCAGGATAGGATTTGTATAGTTTTAATTCCGTTGCACAGAAAAACGGAAACGTTTACTTCAAAATTAATTGTAAAAGACTAAGGTAAAAGTTTACTAAATGGCAATAAAATAGAATGGATTTCAAGTATCATCAATTTTGTGCAAATAGTAAAATAAATACATTTTACCCAAGTGTGTATCGGCAGAATTGTGGTAGTTATGTTAGAGAACGAATAGAATCTTTTAACATTCGTTTCCCCTCTCAAGTAATGAATTATACAAAATATATGTGAAAGTTGTAATTATCTAGGAAACAAACCTTTAGATAAATTATTTTCGTGCATACGCACATCCAAGTAGAGATCCTAAATATGTTTGACTGGACTATTTTGTTGAGTTTGTTGTAATTGTCAGAAAGTAGTTCCACTAATATTATCAAGTAGGATACAACTACAGGAAGATTATTGTCTATTCCAACTTTATAGACGTTTGTTTTGTGGTGTTTTTGGCTATTCTCGTATCATACTAAGCGTTATTTGCCAAACTGTTTTGTTTAACATATGCCTTAATTCATGTTTATGTCTCGTCGGTGTACTTGCTGGTAATTGCAAGAGGTGATTACTTTATGCGCAAATGTGTCTAAAACTGCTATGTTTATTTTTACCATTCAGAAAAGTCGAGTGAATAACAATTATATTGCAGTGATGTTAGTCTCCACCATTGTATATTCAATTATTCTGGATTTGGCAACATTATTTTGATTCTTTTTTATTTCTGTACCGCAAATTATAAACAACTATTCTTCTTCCTTAGTTACAACGATTCCCGAAAGATATACATTTCCCGAAAGATATAATATATCAATCATTATTGATATTTGCTTTTACATCAAAATAACATTACTGTGTTAAATTAGATAATAATCAGTATTCGGGGATCCAATATGACTATTATCGTTGCAGGATGTTCAGAAAAAAATGGACGTTTTCGTATCTCACATTACTGAAAATTATTGAAATGGAGACGACATATAAATTCTTTCAAACTAGCCTACTTCTGCCCACTTTTCAACAAACTCGTAATTCCATTCGTTAAGAATCCTGGTTCCAGTGCTGGAATCAAATCCCGGTTGCACTTTTTTACACTATTCCTGTTTTTGAACATATTCCTTTTGAAGGAAGGATCTTGCATAGATAAATATACAGTCTTTGGGTGGTTATTCCGGGGAATATGGAGGATACCGGTGTACTTTGGGGAGAATTGTGGCGCTGTATGAACTAAACATTTCTATTGAACAGCGACATTTACCTCTTAGTGCATTTCATGAAAATATGCGCAGGACGTAACGGCTGTAAATTAACCAGAAGGAAAAGGGTTTAATTTTCAACACACACTAACAACAGATCAATTCTGCGTCAACTTTGGTTTTGGAACGTTTTTGAGTGTTTCGCCAAAGTTCAATCACTGCTCATTTTGCCTGCGCAGATCCTTCAGCACCTTCTTATAATTGCACGTCACCACACCATCGATTAGGTGCTATTGTGATGTAACTTGGGATCTTATGTTTTGTGGATTTCCTGTAATAATTGTCTTTGTTATTGGATAATAAATAGCTAAAATTGAAGTGTACGTAGCCTAGATTATAGCGACCTACACATCTTATTGCTATATAATTATATTATACCATTGTTTACAAAATGATGCATGCAAACTGGTTCTCCATATAAACAAAATTGAAATCAGCTTTGTTAACTCTACAGATGTGTGCAAATCATTAGAACAATTCCATAAGCTTTCAAATTCTGTTTTTGTATCTATAAATGAATGCCTATAGCATCTAATATCACATTCAAACTACTAATAATTTACCACGCACTTGTGCACATTACCACTACAATACTTGTATCACTCTTGAACCTCATATGGCAACATTGGAAGGACGTTTTGTATATCATAATTGTGTTATAATATAGCGTGGTTTCTTTTGAGCGGATATGTTAGCAGGATAAGACGCTGTTCATTATAGGTATATAAGAATGTTAAACAGTTGAAGTTGATCATTTAAAATGGCTTTAATGTGTTCGTTTGTATATTTATATTTTCTGAAAGTTTTGTAACTTCGATATATGTAACGACAGAGAGAGCTTTCCCGCATAAAGTTGAAGTTGTGAAAGATTTTTTGAAGAAGGAAGATAAGACAAACACACTAAAGAAAATGCATACGAAAAATCATTGTTTCGATGAGAAAAAACGAACAAATCGATAAGAAAAAATGGACGAGTGGGGGAAAATGCTAACTGCCCTCCAAAAAGCTTTAAAATGTTAAATAATTTGGCTCTTCAAAACAGAAAAGATCACTTTAAAGATGGCTGGTCATGGTGCAATTGTAGATCCCGGGAAAATTTCAGGGACAATTGATTTAGGGGCGAAATATATAACTGAATAATTAAGAAATGATAAAATACTTCTTGAGATATCGATGATTTAAATATAAAATTCTTGTTTCTGGACAGTGATGAGAAATTTAGGAAATAACTTGATAATAATAAAATGTTGAAAGAGATAGAAAGCAAATACATAGAAATGGGTACTGGATGGCTTTGACGTATATCTATTAGTCAGAGAGATAATGGTATATGGCATTCCCATTTCATTTCGAAATAACAAAGGAAATTAAACTGACATGCACATCTATATAGCACTTTAATCAGGAACATGTTCTATGCATTTGAGGTTTCATTTACTTTGTTATTTCAAAACTGAAATGGACGTTTTAGGCTGTTGCATCAGTAACCTTTAGCCCACTAATATTAGCCCACCTTCTTGCCATTCATGGAAACCAGCCGAGATTCAATATAGAGGATATTAAGATGGTGGTAGTGAAGATCTTACCCTCGAATATATAGGATCTTTCACACAGTACCCGTTACTATGTATTATTTGCTTTTCATTTCTTTCAATGTTTTCCTAAATAAGGATATTTCCACACTGTTTCTTCACTCTAGAGAAACAATAACTTTACTTTTAAGTATACGATGCTTCCAAATAAATAGAGCTCGAATTGCCAAAATTGCAATGCGCACACACTTTAATTTTCTAACCATTATGGGAGAAAAAATATAACATTTGCCCGATATGTTTCCTTGTTAGTATATTCAGATCATTTTATTTTTATACAATACATGTGGCAATTGAAATCTCGTAAAATATGTTCTGCACAAGAATTCTGCCTGAATTTTAAGTTTCTTAGGGCGTAGAGCCAATGTTGGGAAGGATATAATAAAAAAATGCAGTTTTTCGACGATAATAAATTAAATATCTGGTAGAACCAATATTTTCGATTTCCGCCGGGGTTTATTGAACGGAGTGATTTCGCGCCCAGTTTTCCAAAAACGTGCCAGTCCCGTTATTAAAAGATCGTCAATTCGTTCTGGACGTTAATATTAACTTAACTAATCCAGTGTACAACTACATAGGAACAGAACTCTTGCACTTTTTGTTATGTAACAACTTCTCTAATATTAGCTTTGGTGATTAAAGTTGCACGTTTAACAGAAGCAATCTAACACAGCTAGCTGGTGATTAAATAATCCACTCCCTTGACACGCATGATATGTGATCCTGATCAGTACTAGTATGAAACATGAAACTCCAATCTACGATTTGGCCATTCCATAGTAAATTTTATTACAAGCTTTATAGAGTTATTAAAATATTTACAACAACAAATTTGTTTAAAAGATTGTAACATTTATAAAACTCCGTACCTAAGTAAATTTACGTTATTTTGTTTCTTTTAACCTTCATAACCATAAAGCATTACTGTCATAATAGCGGTTCTGTATATTTTCAATTTCCAATGGCTTGATATTAATTGTTAGAGTTTTCTAGACTGAATATACACATGCGTTGCTACTTACTAAGTAGGTGGTCGTGATGAAAACTGGCTTGATCTTACTGAGGATAGAATCCTATTGCGAATGTATGCTACTACAGCGATGAACTTGCACATCTGGTAAATTATAGAGTAACTTAGAAATATGCTAATGCAAAGTCGAAGAATATCTCTGACATGACCTTACCTTAATTCAATACGTAACTAATATCGACAATAACTGACTTATTATAACGTATATATACCCTGATTAGCTGTCATTGAGACACATCCTCACAGCTGACTATTGTTTCCGGTCCATTAAAGAGCATATCATAATATTGCACAGTTTCAACCTTTTATATAATCATATGTTTTCTTAAAATTAACGAACAGGAGAGCAATCTACTGTATTTCTCTTCTCGGAGTGAAGTTAAACCGCACTTCAACTACGTTGTGCAGCCTTGGATGTAAGTTACCAACAAGTATTATAATATTATGTAAAAGACCACTTTAATTATATTCTCATATTTTAGATGCAGTCTATCAGCAACTTACACTAAAAATGCTAAAAGATCATTTAAGGAAGTAATCCAGGTTTACACATATGTTTTTCCCAGCTAACATTTAAATAGGTTAATTGGCTATGTGATTCAGATTTTGGTAGAAGTTATCTACAACTAACATCGAATGTTTTTGAAGATTAGTTTAAATACGTAATGCTGTTTTTAATAGAGCACTGAATGGTGTTTATAGTAATTTAAACAACGGGTATGATGGGGTTATTAACAGGTAACACTGATGACGAATTAACGGTCACTTAAACTAGGTAATCCATTTTTATATTACATTCAATGGTGTGACATATCACTTTAAAGACAACGTAATCCTTGTTTTGATGATACTGACCGACAACTAACACTGAATAGTGTTAAATTTATTTTACTCACGTAAGCTACCTTTTGGTTAAGGCTTTCCGCAAAACTTACAGTTGAATAATATTAACGATCACTTTAACTGCATAACCCAATTTGTATACAAGCCATTAAAAACTAATCAAATGATCATAATAGCCATAGATGTTCAATTCATGATAAGTTAATACATTTGTAGCATACTAGCTTAGGATAATATTAGAAAATAAAGTAATCAAACATTTAATTAAAACTCTAATCTTTTGAAGATAAAAGTTGAGATGTCTATACCCCTTAAACAATTTTAGGCAGAGAGAGAAACATATTAGCATATTTTTGTCTACTATGTATGGGCTAAGTTGTATCAAAATCTTTTCGCTTGTTTGTCTTTTCAACGCCATTTGGAATGCATTTCGGAGATGTTGCCCCCTCAAACTGTTTCACTCAGTTACAAAAATGTGCTGTATTTACATATGGCATTTATATTTTATCTTGTGGCTATATGTATAAAAGTATGTTTTGTTGCTATTAACGGAACTTTAAACACCATCTTTTGCTTCACCGAACGATTTTAATCCTTTCAAATTGTACCAAAAATTAGCCCACGTTAGCTGGTACGACTATATCTTCATATACGTATAAAACGAATATTGATAATTTCTCTGTTTGTTTTGTTGTTGTTTCAATACTATGTTGCAAGCTTGATTTAAATTGTCGTTATCTGTACTGTATCCGTGCATGTTAAAAGCTGAGTAAATTAGTTTAACAAAACTCTGATTTCTCCTTAGAAAAGAATGTGGTTATTTATTTGAAAATATGTTAAATAAAGCAAAACCACTATTGCAATTATCTAAAACATATATCTGGTAAGCAATTCATAATATTACTTTTATAAAAGTTAGTTTCGGTTTTAGAAGGGAATTTCCTACATTTCTCATAGAAAATATATATAATAATCATATCAGTAATGATAATGTTCTTGATAAAAAGATAACAGTATTTACTACGCAATATTCGTTTTACAGAAGACAAAGTTATACATTCATAAAGTACGTTCTGAAATAGAAAAAGAATGATTCTGTACTAAACCTGTAAAAGATTTTGTCGATATCCCGATAAAAGGGACAGAAAATATATTCGTTTGGATTTGGATCTGATAAGTAAATGCGACAGGAACAGACAAATGACACACCAAAGACGACGAACGATGCGGGATGCCGTGCCGCGTAGTGCTACTACAAGACCCCGCAGATTCCTACGACGTGTGTATAAAGGCTCACATGTGTCTGTGTGGTGAACATTACATATATATCCATGCCACCTGCAACCAATAGATGTACTCTAGGCTAAATACTGCATTTCCAACAGGGCATTTTGTGAGTTAATCAGTTATCATCGCCACCCTGTACGTGTGATAATGTTCACTCACGATGCCACTTTCGCGAGAGATGATATTAATAACTAACACATCTAGCAACATTGGACACAGAAGTATCCACATGCAACACGTACGCGGACTTTCCAATTACGCTTTCCAGTGAACGTGTAATGTGGTATTGTGAGTGAGTATTTGATTAGGCCTGTCTCTTTGGAATATCGTGTTAACGGTTCCTTGTACCTTCAGTTTCTGGAAGGAATTCCACTTGCGTACCTGGAGGTCATTCCTCTTGCCACCCACCAACGCATGTGGCATCAGATTGGCGGAGCACCATGCCACCCGACGCCCAATATGAAAACATTCTTTAACACAGAATACCGAGGTCAGTGGATATGACGCGTAGGACCTATTCAATGGCCTTTTAGATCCCCCACTGCACACCCATGGACTATAGTGTTTTGGGTTAGCTAAAAGAGAAGGTGAATGCACAAGAGGACATTCAAGCTTGCATAACGGCTGCAGAAAACCAATTACTTCTCAACAGGGAAGCACTGCACCAAAGTGCCGAATTATTGGTAGTATACGGAGGTTAATGGGGACATTTTCGAGCACCTGCATTGACACATCTGCACATCTTTGAATGTGTTGTAACATGTTCTTTCATTTCTACTGAGACAGTCTCTGTGCTAGTGCTTCAGACAAAATTCTTTATTTAAATATATATCTGAAATGAAGTTTTAAAACATGTATGTTTATATGAACATTTTTATTGTACTAGTCCTAGAAAAGCACCTCTCAGAATATATACCTTTCCTCTTGAACCACCCTGTATATTTATACATATAGCTAACTGTTTTAGATGTATCACCGAAGTGTAGCAGGATCTGTTTTCAATATAATATTTTCGGTATTTTATGTTATTTATACTCACAGCTATTTTCTCAGAAAAATATCTTAGATTTGAAGATATTTGAGCAAAGTAAATCAAATTTGTTTTTCATTGCCTTTGCATGGAGATGACATCTGACAGTCGTAAACAGCAGTATGAAGTTGATTCCGAAGACAGTGTTTAGTGGGTTCTAATGATGAATAAAACCCGGTCAAAAATCAACTATGGGAAACACTTACTCAGCCATCGCAGATACTTCATATGCAGTTAGACACTCTAGCTGAGGTTCTCATGGTTCTCAGAATTAGCAAAATAATGCGCAGAAATAAAGTGTTACACATGAGGACTGCTGGTAGCGTTATATGGTGTAAATGGATTCTCAAAGCTAATATTTTGAATATCTTGTTAATCTGACGATGAAGAATTGTGAACATTCGCTGTGAGAAAAGAGTTTACTTTTCTGTTGCTACCCATTCATTGATGGGCATTTCGTTAACATTTTCTTTGATATTGATTACAATAACTATAATTGATGATTTCCAATTGAAGTTAATTATAAAATACATCAATTCTAAATGCCTCTAGCCCTTTGGCTACTTTCACCCGTTGAAAATATTTTTAATTAATTAATTTGTCGGAGGTGTTATAACTTGGAGATAAACGAATCAGATCTTACACCAAAACAGAGCAAGTACCCGGCAAACATCCAGGTAACACTAATAATGTACTATTTTGAGGGTAAAAAAATGTGAACTGGATGTGATCAAAAAGTGAATTTTGTTTTGTAAATGTACAAATAGTGAATGGAAAGTGTATATTATAATGAAATGTACTTTTGTTGCTTCATTGTAGTTTTTTCTTTCTGTGTTCCAAATAAATATCTGTTGGTGTTATCGGCATATCCTTGTATAATTCCTTTTTGTCAGCTTTCCACATCCTTCTCGAAACTCTCAGCCAGTACCTTTCGTATTTTGGAATTGGTTCAGTGTTAATATCAGAGTTAAACAGCTCATGACCATAAATCAAAGTATGGCGCAGAATTGAGAGATAGATTCTAGTTTTTAGGTAAAATGGAGCGGTTGATAGTAAGATGGATTTCAGGCCGGAGAAAACTTCAAACTTTTTCGTTTGTCATTAATATGAATTTTAAAATTGAGTCTCTGGTCAAGTGTGCCTCCCAGGTATTTGGCAGTTCCGGTTGGATTAATTTGAACATTATTCGTTGAAATGTATTTGAATTTATCCCTCTTCCACTAGGATAAAAACAATATAATTTGAGTTTTTGTTTCATTAAGTATCGATTTGCAAAATGGGTACTTTGAGTTAGGTTATTAACATGAACTCTTGGTAATGAACTTTCTACTATCACTACATCTAATTCTATTATAAAATACTTGTGGCTTCTAAATATTATGTTCAAATTGTTGTTAATTATCTACGAAGTAGGTATATTTATGGAACAATGTGGAATATAGTAGTTCCAAATTTCTGTGACTGGGAATAAGGTAAACGTACTGTTATCTCGTTCTAATTATTTACTCACAAATGTAAAGTTTAACTTAAACTGAAACATTAATTTATCTGTCTCCTTAGTACATTTCATCTGACATCTATTGGAAATGTGTTGAAACTAATTTTGCTCTATTGCTTTGTTTATCATGATTTTCTTATATTGTCGTGACCTACACGTGATGGTACACCTTTATATCAAATTTCATTTCTCCAGAATGAATAGTGTTGAAAATGAGTTTGGGTGGCCAGTTTTTATCCAAGATCGCGACATTTTCAAAATGTTGTAATGTTTTCCTTAACTACTCTGCATAATACACCATTATGCCAAATTTTGTATCTAGTGCTCAAACAGTGTGGAAAATGAATTATTAAGTGCGCCATTTTGGATTCAAGAAGGCGTCTTTGGAAACACTTTCTTAACCTACTCGTGATGATGTATCTTCATACCAAAACTTTATTTTAGTTGTCCCAGTTGTTTAGGTTCTGTTCTCTATAAAACAAAAGTTTCGCGGCCATTTTTGATCCATGATGACGACTTTGTCAACATCTTGCAATATGTCCTTAGCTTACTAGTGACCTAACCTTCATACCAAATTTCGTGTATCTAGCTCAAACGATGTGGAAAATGGATTTTTGGGGTCCACCATTTTGGGATCCAAGATAGGGGTTTTTAAAGACATTTTGTAATATTTTCCTAGTCTACTAGTGATGATCTACCGAAGGTCACTTCTTGAAAATGTCGGACTTTTTCATTTACCTACTTTTGATTAGGCAATATACATCTTAATACCAAATTGGTTGTTTTTAGCTCCAGTAGTTCGGCCTGAGAATATTGTTGAATAGGTCAGTTACCATGAGGCTACATATTATATGGATATGAAGGTAGGTTGTATGGAATAACATACAAATGTCTTAGCACCCTGGAATTAAAATTTTGAACACGTTAAGGTCAATTTAAATTTAATATGCGATTTTCCTTCCTTTTCAAGGAGCTTTTCGTTTTTATTTTTAGCTGTTTGCCGCCCCCTAAACGTGCCACACGGGCGCTTACCCCATTCGCCCGCTCGATGCGGCACTGATATAACATAGATATTAAAATGGAGCAAAAGTTCACCTAGTGATTAAAGGTCAGATAACTTTGTATATTTGTATTAAGCAAATGATTACGAAAGAATGTGTCATAAATATTTCCCGAACAAAATCATGACTCCAGTGCAAGATAGGCTCTACATATGAATTGTCACAGCGTGTGATAGAGAATACTGATAAGAATATCTACCTCTACACTTTATAGAAGTTTCTGAGAAGTCTATAAACGTGGAATCCAAATATGTGCAAATGAAATGGACGCTATTTTTCCTCTGACTAGCTTCAAAATGTTCTTGATTTTTATATTACTCGTTCAGTGCCTGAGTCAGGTAGAACATGAGTTTGGAAATGAAAACAAAGGTTCAATGCAGATATTTTGTGACATAGAAACTACAACGTAGGAGTTCATACTTGATACAAAAGGATATTAAAATTTAATAAATAGATAGTACCTTAATTATATCAATTAGAAGTGTAAAAAATTGAATCAAACTGTTCAATCATGCAATAAATTTTAACTACCAAATTTATTATTTACCAGCATCTAAAACGTTTGTTTGAAACCAAGGGCTGACTTAAATATAGTCACAAGTTATCGGACACGAATATTCAGTAATTTTTGGTCAAATGCAGAACGGGAAATAAAACACTGTTAACTTAAATCATGTGTTATCTTAAAGCTACAAGAAACGAACCAATAAAGTGACTGTTAGCCGGAATGGTGACCAGGTAAGGACCACTTCTTGTATGTGTTTCCAAATACAAGGTCTGGTTTCCGTCAGTGTTGCGTTTTAGTTTTATTTGTGGTGATGATAACTATGTATCTTAAGAAACGCTGTGCGTCTCAAGTTTTGGTAGCAACCCTTTCAGTGATGTTGATGTCAATTTACAGATTTGTAGATTGTAGTCTCATTTAGTTTATTTGCGGTAGCATATAGCCAAATATACAAAATTCTGGTGTGATCTCTTGAACGTCATTTATGGTACATTTTCTTGGTGTCAGCATATGTTCTGTGTGCACCGTTTTTCTGTGTTGGAAGTTGTATGGGACGTTTTGTTCTTATCTTTGATACGTGTGGGTGTTTGAGGTATACTTCTTCTAGTTCATGCGCTCAGCCACTGTTTCTTCCAGGCTTTGCACCCCACAGGAGATTTTCAACCGCACCCCGAAAGAATTAGTGTTAACACTTATATTTCTCAAACATAAACTGAAATACGCATATAAAAGTATATTCTATAAATATTGTTCATGTTATTTTGAGATTAACTAAAGAAGTATGACATGTTCTTAAGTAATGTTAGTGTTGTCTTATATTTTAGTACTTACGGTTAATTCCCAAGTAGCACATCCACGTCGGCTGTTATGGGCACATTGGGTTTTACGACATAGATCGATATCAATTAACGACATGGGCACCATATTGGATGGCAAACATCTTGACCAATATCGGTCAACGATATCGTTGAACATCGATCACCGACATTGCTCTATATCGGTCATTGCCATTATGAACATTATGTAATTCTGATTTTTTACTATTTTCTTTAAAGGAATTCCCTTTTTCATATAGAACCACCAACATACACAAACCAAACAGAAATATTAGAAAACGTTAGAAATTGTAAAACAAAGTTACGTACTACTTATGTAAAAATACTATTTTCTTGTAGCAAAAGTTACATGACTTCGTTGTTCTAACGGATTGTAAAATATGCGGAATACTGCTAGTTTGTTAAATATTATGTTCGTTGTTGTATTGATACTAAAATTTGTAGTTCCGCTCCATTGTAATCATTTTCACGTCTCTACTGCTTCCATATTTTTTTTTTTACATTTTTTGTCAAGAACTTTAACATACCATTATTACAATGAAACAGCTTCAATTCAAGGAAATTATATAAAACAAATGTTAATGAATATAACATTAACGTATCCTCCTGCTAAAAGAAACCTCTCTTACCAACCACATTTCCTCGAGAAAAATACGCTACTTTCGACCGTACTAACGCAACAAAAGTATAAAATGCCTCCCGGTTATGGCGGTGTACGATAACCAGCATAATCAATATTACTATAAATCTTCTTGGTTTGTGTATATACTTAGGAGTAATACACAATTTATTCAACTTGAACAATTTATTTGTGTATGTCCTTCCCGTGAAAGGACGTATTTCTGCACTTTAACACGCTTCAACGATTAATAACTTCTTTGTCACAAAAGTTGGCCGCGTGTTGAAAACAACAGTTTTATATTTCACCAACAGAGGGATATACAACCGCTTCAATACACATCGGTTTGTCCATATGGACCGACATCGATTAATATAGATATCGGTTTTGTGGATTATCTCTGGTGTTTGAATTTATTGATACTTATTTTATAATAATACGTCCGAGATCGCTAATTGGAAGTAATTGAGCACAAAATTTACAATTCACAAATTATCAATATGAGTATATGCAACAAGTATTTTAAAGCATCGCATCAAGCAGAAAGTTTAGTACTTGGAATGTTCCAACAGATTTATTAGTTTGTGTTTATATATGACGGAAATCGATAAAGAGTTTTATACTCCTCTGATCCACATTGAGACTGCAATATTCGTGAGAAATCAAGTCGTTGTAAGATGGGTAGTGAAACAGGAATCAAAGACCCAAGAACATGTCCTTCCCTCAGTAGATTATATCAGCTGGCCTAACTCATTTCAATTCAGGTGATTTTGAAAAAGTCTCTCAGAGCTTCATAATAAATATATATAATTGTTGATACAAAATTGTGGGACATGTATTATTTGTTTTGCTCAAAAAAATGGCCCGACATATGCTGCTCCGAGATTTGACGCTAATTTGTCGCACCAAAAGATTTAAAATGCTAGTTTTCAGGAACTATTGAAGATACTTGAATGGTGTTTCCTTTTTTCGCTGAAAACTCCCTGAAGGTCCTTTCAAAAAAAAAAAAAACTTTGGTAAACTTTATTTTTATATGGGCCAGTTTTAGACTTTGGACTTCGGCCCGTCACGATTTGCCTTTAGCTGTTAAGTGTTAAAATCCACACCCATGCCCCTGCCGGGACTCGAACCCGGGACCGTTGAGTCGATAGCCTACCGCCGCAGACCGCTCGACCACCCGGCCCGCTAAAGGTCCTTTCAAATAAGTACACTCTGACACTGAAATAAACTGGATTAGTATAGAAATGCCTCCTTCATCGTAGGTATATGGATCCTCCAATGTTGATTCCACTCTTGTTCATTTCTCACCTTACTTGAATATATTCTTAAGCATCGCTGTCTATATGCTACTTTGGACCTTTATTGGTCACATAGTAACTCATTTTTTTATCTCATGGTACCATATCAGTCCCAGATTAAGTTCTTCGTATGTTTTATGATACAAGAAGAATTACCATTTTATTTGTTAATTCCAAAGTGTAGCATTTTTTTCAATATCCAAAATGACATCAAATTACTTTTAATTCATTTCTTGTCCCGACATAGGTGTGTTACATGTTGTTTCAAAGTTTGTTTCATTACCTTTATAAGAAACTTTCTTTGAGATTCCTAGACAAGTTAGGGGCAGATATATCGCAATTTCAGGATTTCTTAGCGAACTAAAAATACGATTTTTTTTTTTAAAAAAAACTTTGACCTTCATTTGTTCAAAAACTATACGAAATATGGGACAAAAACTTATCACCGTGACTTATTTTTTGGAGACTTATAAACTGATGAAGTTTTGTGAAAATCCGACTAGGTTAGGTCGGGTTGTAAAGTGATGATTTTCCATGGAATGGCCATGTAGGCGTGATTATTAAAATATTGTGTAAAACTAAAAGCAAGAATATAAACCCCTTAATGTTTATATATGTTCATCTTGCGGTATTACCCTAACTGTCCTGAGGATTTGAATTATTTGGGGATGGCTTTTTGAGAGATTTTGAGGCTCAAATAGTGGTCTACTTTCTATTAATATTACACCCCAAAAGGCCCCTACAGAGTTCAATGTATACGCATCTGGAAGGGATTTCAATGAGTTTTCAGAAGAAAATAAAACAAAAATAAAATATCTTTAGTAGTTCCCGAGAAACACCAGTTTAACATTTTTGGCGCCAAAACTAACACATAAAAATGGACGAAAATCCTATTTTTCTAAAGAATCAACGGGAATCATTAAACATGTATATGAAAAATTTTTGAGATTTGAAAATGAAACACTACTTTATAAAACATACTGATTATTTAAAACCTCAAATAAACGATATAGACCAATAGTATTAACGAAGCAGATAGAAACACTGTCGTATCCCAGAATAAAGAAAGAAAATATTGTTATTTTTGTAAGTAACAACGAAATGAAATGAATCTCATAGGTTGTAAAACTAGAAATGAAAAGAATGTTTGCGATGTTGCTAACGTTGTAAGAAGAGGTGGTGAATTTCTGCAGAAATGAAACTTTAAAGGACACTAACAGGGAGTAACTCTATTATGAGTCTACCTATTTTAACCAAAGTATTTTACTGAAAGAAGATATTGTATTCAGTGAGGCTAAAAGAAACTAAACAAAGAATTCAAATTTCTACTGGTTGATTGGTCAGGAAATATCACATTAAGGGAAAATATATTAAATTGTATACACGATTCGGATGTTACATGAGCTAGGAAGCTTACGTAAAGGTAATAAAAATGGTTTTTAACACGCACTTTTACTTTAAAACATTATAATATAAAGTAAAAAAACTAGTTGTGTTGATGCATTGTTATAAAGCATTTCATTTTGTTATTGAAACGCGAGAGGGTAGAGTACGAAAGCAAATCAGTTGTATGCAAATGCTCTTGCTAAAATTAATAGAATAATAATATTAACAGAAAATTTGTTAAATGTTTAATAAGTGTGTTTTAATAATGTCCCTCTTGACGGAAAGAACAATATGTATAAGATATAGTGTGGCATTAGTAGCAATATCTCAAATATTTCATTAACAGAAAATTGACAAATACTAAGCATAAACAATTTTTTTTTTTTTTTTTTTTTTTTTTTTGGATATTTATATTATTGCTAGTGTATACTTTGTATTTAGTTTTGCAACTTAATCCTAATATTTCAGAAAGCTTTAGAAAATAAATAGCCTTGAAACGAACAAAATATTTACGTTAGGAGATAGCAACATTCCGGAAATATCATACTCAAATCATGATCTTTTCACGTTTCGTCAACATGTGGTACGTTTGCAAATTTGCACGAATGAACAGCCTAGATTCTGTCAGTAGTGTGAGAACAAATACCAGAATATCTTATATTCGTTATTGAGATTCCAATAGTAAGCCGTTAGCACTTGATTTAAATATCTATAAAACACTGAAATTAGTTGAAATTATTCCCAACTAACATCGAATTATGTTAAAGGTGGCACAATTACTATTATTGTCCATGTACAACTAATTTGGTAATCAATTAGAAATATTATTTTATAAGTATTAGTTTCTGTTTCAGAAGTCTAATTATAAATTCGCTAGATGGCGCACACATACTATATGCTTTACAAAATAAATGGAGCTATCAAATCATCAAATTTTAAAATAAGATGCTATCTATATCTGATAGGCAATAATAACCTTCTAAAACAAATAAGTTGCATTTCTCTAATTATATCCAAAAAAGGAATATTTCAAGACTTTCTACGAAACCTTTGAAAGATTATGTCGATATCTTAATGAAAACGACAGTATGAAGAAGTTAGACATGTTCAGTTTGATAAAATGTTGTGCCCTCCACTGGAGTTTATCAATTGATTTTCTCACATATTATGTCGGCTTACAAGGGAAAGATAAGTAAAATATGTCAATGTTAAGTCGATGTCGATGTCGATGTTAAGTCAATATTCGTTCTTCTGGAAACCTTCGAGACATTTTGTGTTCAAGACTAACTCTCACGAATTCATTTTCATACACAACACATACACACACTTTCCGATGCATTTCGGCCGCGTTCAGTTCCTCAATACTCAACATCGTCAGTGAGATCGAGGATCTCCCAATTGCAAAGTTCGCTCGCTCACCTTATTCTATCAAGGCAATGTATTGGACGTGGTTGAACTTCATTGGAACGTGTGTGTGCTGTGTACGGAAATGAGTTAATGGGAGTCTGTTCTGTATAGGAAAACTCGAATGAACTCATGTCCATTATGAGTCTTACAACTTGTACCTAGCTACTGGAAAGGTACGTTTGCGGGGTGATAAAAGAAGCTGGTGCTTCATTTAGAGCAGTACATGAATGATGATGAAACTTAGTGAAGAAGTAGCACATGTATTAACGTAACATTGTATGTCTTGACATTCTTGGGGTACTATTGCTTATTTCTTTACACCTTACCTAAATTTGAACAAATCGTCTTCACATATAAAAAGTTTGGTTAAATATTTCGTATTTAAGCATTTTAGACATGACTTATAGGATGATTTACTGAAGTCCAGTTTAGAACTTCTTAAGTGTGCATCGTTGTATGTTTTATAGTGCCTATGGTTTATTAAATAGTGCAAAGTTTCAATATATTTTCAATATTGATTGTCTTACCTGTAAATATTTCTTGGCTGCGGCAGAAACATCCATTATCCCTAGAAATGTCGGATGATAAAAACTTACATTAGCGTACAGACTGGGTCTGTCAGACACCATGCATTATAGACGACCTTTATACGAACTGTACGGAGTTAAATAACTACTTCTGTCGTAGAAACTTTAATATATTGCAAAAAATATTATATATTTTTCTATTTTTAATTATTTTATTTATTATCACATTATGTGTATGGGCAACTCAGCTCAATGTTTTTAGGATTTTGAATAAGGGTATGCTAGAGGTAATCGCTGCACGGTTTTAATTGAGTCACTATATGGTTTATTATACGTTAGACTGGCAAGATTGAAGTGATTTCCATTTCGGGATTCCGAAGACTTCTACGCATTCCACACTACAAAGGCCTTAATTAACGAATGAAACTTGACCAAATATCAAACGGGTTGATTTTGCGCGTACATAGAAAAGATTTACTTATACAGATGGGACTTGTCTCTCAGATCCAAATAAAGTTTCACCACATTTGTAATGATAAATTATTCAATAAATCGTTAAAAACACAGACAAATATTTCTCTAGTATTCTATTGAAAGCTACACGTAAGGCCATTATTATATGTGAAGCCAACTAGTTAGATATAAAGAAAACAATATCGATTGGATCTGCGAGACCCCAGGGAAATTTTGTTGCATTTTCCTTGTGCATTCTACAATTTTTATCCACATCATATGAAAGAAAGTAAAAATATTCTTGTGCAGTGCACGACTGCTTCCCACTACGAAGAGCTTATTTCAAAGCACCTTGTCTTCATTAAAAAAAATGGAACTAACACTTATTACAGTCTGATCATTGGGGATGGAAAACCGGAGCTCTGAAATTATATCAGTATATCCTTTTTCTTCTGTGTAGGGTCTAGAGACTTGTAACTGAACTTGTAGTATTTTCTGAGGGTGAGCTTATAGTAATTTCTGAGGGAACCATTCGGTGGGTTTTCGTTTTAAAAAAATCTTTGCGTCTCACAAGTAGTTCTGAACCCCAAGCAAGTTATTGATACCGAGGGTTTGCAAGTGCTTCTTATGTTTCTTTAGAGGTAAATAGCTTCTCACCACAATGATTTCTATTTCATAGTATGGCACGCTCCCTTCATTAGCGACAGTGTTAGTATAGCCAATATTACTTGGTTATCTTCGTGTTATTTCGATGACGTACTGCATCGTGGAGACCAGCCCTAACCTGCAGCATAGTTCCACTCCTTTTTCCATAGAAATTGCGAGTTCCATAAGCCATAGAGTTAGTTAGTTAGTTAGTTGCGAAATGAGTCTGCATTCTAATACATACTTACAACATTCCTCAGGATGCGAGAGACAAATTTCAGAAGAGCAAATTTTGATTTAATACGAAATAATTATTTCTATTTAAAGAACTGAATTGCAAAACATGCAAGGTCCACCAGAGTTTATTTTTCAGGAGGAACCAGAAACGTCCAAGGTCTTGATATGTTATCCTATTAAGCTGATTGTTTGTATTAAAAAAATGTTTTCTGCGGTGGCATTATGACGAAATATTTGTGCAAGTGGATCACCATTGGAACATAGATACCGACGCACAGAAAAATGCAAATATGGTAAAAGTGGACTATGTTTTGCAATTCAGGTCTTGATTTCTAGTTGGGGCTGGTATTGATATTCATTTTCCTGGTTTACATACTCTGTCATAAAGAAGTCCTTCTTTTCTGAAATCAGGATTTAAATAGCTAGTGTCCCTGGCCAAGAGAGGTCGCATTAGTATTTAATGCAGCTATGTCCAAGAATTGTTATTATTGCTATTACTTTCAAGTCTGCACATATTCTTCACTTTAGTCGACTAGTGCAAGGCACATAAATAGTTCCGCACAACAGATTTTCATAATTAGTATCAAGTCGAAAATATGTCTTTTACAATAATTCTGTCTGTAAAAGTGATGCTACGGTCAGTACAAAATCACTCTAAATATGTCGCATTGTTTGATAAACAACACATGAGAGCAAAGCTCGTTTTCGCTCTTTGATTAACCTTAAAATACGAGAGAAAACCTCCCATGTTGAAACAATGGTATTCTTGCATTGAGCGTGTGTTCCGAAGGAAATCGCCGATTCGTGAATCGGAATCATGGTAACGTTATGACACAGTGGAAAGTTTATTTCCATATCACCATTCATGTTTTTGCTACAAACATCACGGACAGTATGCCGAGTGAGTGTTAGCGAACGAAGACGAGTTAGAAAAAGCCAGGTTAGATATGTGTTTCTTTATATAATATGCATATCGCCTTTAACCGATACCACCGGTGACTGCTCCTTTTCCGATTCCAAATGAAATGCAGATGTTTACTAAAGAGAAGCCCAAACGATATTTATAATAAAATAATTTCTTTGCGTCTAATTTGAATAGCTTAAATTTGTTTATGTTTTTTTTTTCGGGTAATATTAAATGTTATGTTTATATTTCTTTCAACCTCTGTATTTCGGCTTCTTAACATATATTTTCTATACGTCCACGTTCAGACATATATCGTCCAAGGCTTCTACTATGATTTCCGTATTACCTTGACATGCATCAGGGTTGCCAATGTACCCCCTTTGTAGTTAAAATAAGGTATTATAAATACTGATTTTGCCACCACAGATTCTCACTTTTCCATGGTGTGCATGGGGATTTAGGTACCTTCCGTACATACCCCAGCAATAAACACGCGAAATTCTAACATTGGTAAGTTAGAGGTTTAGTGATTTTAGATTATTATTTAGTTATTTTATAGTGATTATTGTTGACAACACTTATATATACTATCATCTAAATTATCCCCGTAAATAAACAGTTCGTTGAAGTCATTCAATGTTAGACCCTTTCTGACTTTTCTTATTTTTAGAATCAGATATTCTAATGAAAAATTGAAGGGTATAATAGTGATATGGGATCACCTTGTTTTAATTCGCTGCGAATCTCAAAATTATCGAACACATCCTTACTAATACGGATTATGAGATAGATGAGATACACGTTCACTAATTCAACTACTATTTTCTTGTGGGTTATGTACATCTTTCTAGATTATCACAATTCCACTGCTCCCTTTCATATAACCAAACACTTTCTTATAATTAATGAACAATTGTTATTATCTTTTAAGTCTTCAAAAAGTAAATAATCCAGTTTTTGATCTACATTTACTCATAAAAATACTGAATGATATTAAGGATTACTTTAACTACGTAATCCAGCTTTTATGCAAATGATAATGAAAGACGTATTTGCTTTATACGACCACTTGAAATTCCTCTACGTATTATTAATGAAGGAAATAAACTCTAAAATATCTTAACAAAATATAGACAATTATGTTACCAACTTCTGGAGCGAATGTTTAGAATGAGTTGGAATCAGCTGTGTTATGTTTATAGTTATTATATTGTACAATTATCACGTATGCATTGAACTGCTTTACAATGTATGTTCTACCATACTGAATTTACAGTTTATCTCATGACTATTGCACGTTACATGTATACAAGCATATTTTGCTGCTAGAAATGGAAATTTAAGCTCCGTTTAATATATTTATAAGCTCTTTCAGTTCACTTGAACTTGTGTTAATGCTGACAACTTTCCCCATAAATTAGTCGGAACAAGCAAAGTTATTCTGTATTTGCACTAACTAACTCTATGACTTACACATGTGCATAAACTGAGTATTGGATATTTCGATGTTGTTACATTACTTTGTGACAAGAGCGATGTTAAAGTTAGATAAGTATTTAAATAATGAAGATCTTATTTCCCTTTCCAAACATAGATAAGGTTTTATTTGAAATTATATTTTATACACCAGAGCCACTACTAGAAACTTCTACGTGTATATATGTGATAAGCAATTCTTAATGAGATTTATTTTAAAATAATTAGTTTTGGTTGTAAGAAGCATCGTACTCTAGATGGTGCATACAAAATGCATGCTTTAATCATATTAATTACTCTTTGAAAGGATCAAATATTTCAATAAGCCTTCACCAATAGCTGCCACGCAATATTTACTTTACAGCAACAAACGCTATGGCATCTTTGGGTACATTCTGCAATGTTAAATATTAAAGATTTTGTACGAAAGCAGAGAAAGATGTTATCGACATTGTGATATAAACGACACAACATTCGATGTTAGGTAAATCTTTAATTGAATATGCCGTGTACTGTTTCCCATTTTCATAAATTGAATTTGTGAGATAATTTCAAAGTAGATAAGCGATGTGAGAAAGGTGTTTTCACATGCCACATATTTCATATTACAAAAGAATAAATAATACTGTATTTGCCAGTAACTTAAAGGAAAATAAATAGGTATAAAGGATCTGGAAATCATGGATGGAATGTAGAATAAAATTGTTCAATTTGAAAATGATTGTATGACCTATAGGGCATGCAATTAATTTAATATCATGTGGTTCCAATAAATATTCAATATCTAATTGATTGTTTATATTCGCCTTCTCAGGTGTGATGGTAGAGTAACATAAAAATTAAGGAGTTACAGCTGTGGAACCACGGGTCAGCTATTGAGAAAGCTTGCTATATTCTGGTGATTGCAAAGGTATCTGATGTGACGGTTAAAGACTTCTCTCCATATACTGGCCTCAATTAAACTCAGGGTTCCCAGTATCAAAATAATGAATGTAGTGAAAGTGTATACAGAAAAGATTTGGGCTTATATTGCCTGTTCTTTGACTCAAAAAAAAAAAGTGACAGAGAAGGAGACAAAATTTGAAATTTTGGTTATCTTACGATGGTAATTGAATACTATAGATGAGAACTGATCTATGTCGTTTTATTAACTTCTTGGGAAATGAAATTTTAAAGCGAAATATTTCCATTACAACACTGCTGTAGAGAAGGGAATTTATACGTTTAGTCGGTTAACAAAGCCACTAGAGATACTTCTCTACAATAGAGAGTAGTCGAATATTTACCACTTTGTGTATAAAACCAGATTACAACAATAACGCACTTTTCTACTATAAAGGCCTATTGGTTATAAAGTGGTACAATGAAGGAATAGTAAACAGAAATGAAGCAAACAAGCTTGGGGAAACCTCAAGAAAATTAAACATATTTTAAAAAAAATAGCCAAACATGTTTCGCATGTTAACCGTTGACCGTTAGAATTTGACGTTTCGAGCATTTTGGGGCCCCTGCCTTCACTTTGTGTTGTTGACTAAATGAGAAAGAACGTAAATGAAGTTAAAATAGAACGCCACTGTCGCAGTTCTAATACGTATATGAAATGAGAAATTTATGTGAAGTGCTCTCTAAATTATGAGAGAGGAGAAGGTGCCAGATGTAAAAGGCGAACTTGAATCACATTAAGATGGAATACAGATGTAAAGAGATAATAAATTGCAGAAATGAGAATCTTTTTATTTTTGCATTGCAGAAAAAATAGTTTGCAATATTTCGATGGCTATAGGAATTTTATCCAGCATGTTCTCAGCTGAACTGAAGCGCTGTAGATCTGAAGTGAGTGTGTCTATTAGGTCTGAGAACGAAAGGTCTTTGAAAAACTGAAAAAAGTCTTTCAATGAAGAAAACAAATCTTTTGTAGTAGAAGAAGATGCCTTCTTGTCTGAAGAGACAGGAACTCCCAGAGGTGACTTTCTGGCAGAATCTTCGCTTTTTGGTGGCGGGTCGGGCTGGCACCTTAGTAGATGCTTTTTCAGTGAGGGACAACCCCTGTAGTTTGCTGGATGGGGACCACCGCAATGAACACAGGTGGGCGCTTCGTCTCTGGACTTCTTTGTACAATCAGTAGTGAGATGAAAGGCAGCACATTTAAGGCATCTGGGTAAATTAAAACACGAATTTTGGACGTATCCAAAGCGTTGACATTTGTGGCATTGCACTGTAGTCGGTCCTTTGTATTTTTCAACTGAAATGACATGATGTAGTAAGTATCTCATTTTCATGATGTCAGAAGGAAGATGATCTTTATTGAGTGTAACCAAAAAGAGTGGATAACTGATTTGCTTCTGAGAATTTGTATCTTTGCCGTGCAGTTGACTCACTGAAATGACTGAAAACCCTTGAAGAGAAAGGTCCTCTGTGATGTCTTCAACAGGGGTGTCTATAGGCAGCTTTAGTAGAACAACTTTGAGTGGACGATCATTGCGTTTGTTCTCTACAGCAAATTGGTGCTTCTGCTGAAGGCAATAAGTTTGAATTTTCTCGAAATCTGGTTTACTTTTTGTTTGAAATTTAATGATATCGCTCGTATGATGAATTACTAGACGTTCAGAACAAATGGCTGCCAAACTTTTACAAAAAGGATATCTATTGTTGATGCCATAAATGAATATAGCAGGTATCTTAGGTGAATTTGAAGATTTGACTGTATTTTTCTTTGATTGATCGGATTTAGAATGAGAATCTTCAGAATTTTCTGGATCTAACGTTTGAAATGAATTGTTGGTAGAAATCGTTGGAGAGGTCACAGCTGGTGTAACTTTAGCTGTTTTCTTGGGCTGCAGAAAACCCTCAACATCCATAGCAGAGACTTCAGGCGAACCTATCGTGGTGTTGGAAGAGATACGAGGCAAT
>JAGDQP010025485.1:0-26870 GCA_022664845.1 Lepisma saccharinum | reverse complement strand
GGGCTTGTTAGACCTTATAGTTCAAAACAGCTTGGAGAAAACGTTTAGTGAATCTTCAAAGCTTCTAAAACTGATATTAACAATACCAATAACAGTCACACAAATTTCTAGACATGAAAAACTATGACAAACTATCAAATTCTATCCTCATAGCTACGACATTTTTCTAAGTTTTCTCAAAATCATAATTAATTGACTAACGTCCCTTTATTTGATAATCTGGTCGCATATTCTTTTGTGTATACGTTACATAATTTAACTCTACGTTGATTGATTGTGACTGATCAGCTACCCAATCCTCTCGCACATAGTGAAAGTTCAGGCCCGCACCTGAGCCCCCGTAAATTTTCCGTGCCCAAATACAAATATTTAATTTTATGTATATTTCGTAAGCCAAAGCCCTTCCCTAAATTTTTCGTGCATCTCCCCTACTCTTTGTGGCTAGCGGCGGGCCTGAGTGCAGCACCCAGTGGAGACACCCTCCGGTCGCCACTGATTTATGGTACAGAGTTAATATTTATGGAACAACATTTCACACACTAAGCCCTTTCAGGAAACATATAGAAAAGTACACTTTGCATGCTATTAGTCCGTGCGTTTTCCGAGTAAGACCTGACAACCCTCAATGTACAAATCCTTCTAAACCTTATTAAAACATGCCTAAAAAATAACACAGTAAGATATCATCACTCAATTCATTAAAGAAGTATGGCCCAAATCCGTGACCCAGACGAAGCTTTAGTTGGACCCATAGTGAGCACGATCTTATAATTGTCACCAAAACCGCTTTCAAAACTGAATGTAGCATGGCTTGATACCAGCTTCATATAGAGTTTCAGCTTCAAGGACTTCTTCCTTCACAGCGAACTCTTTTTACAGTTCCATTACTTAATGAGGTCTGAAATTTTACACCATTATCAGCTCCTTTGGATTTCTCAGTAATTAGATTCTGACTGGGGATGGGTTGAATCATTAAGAACTACAACACTAGTACTTGGTCTGGAATCTTCAAATGAACTTGCTTTTGAGTCTTGGAAAGACATACAAAAGACAGAAGAGCTCCTCCCTCACTCCTTCCTGCGAGAAGCACATACACTGCAACCTCCCACTTTTTAACTCCATAATGATGAGAAACAACTTCAGAAAAACATTTCCTTTTATAGAAAAACATGGTTTGTAAAATATGAATAAATTTGACTTGGAAATAATAAAAAAAAAACTGTTCTTAAAATAAATTCCCTTACTTTTCCAGGAATCCATCCTGAAAAATAAATTATCTGGACTTTCACATGATTTTCAGGATGGTGGGATCCTGAACACACATGGTTCGATATTAATGGCCAACACACGACCTGTGTTCCAATTTTAACACAAAACCAGTATTAAATTCGATGCAGTGTTGTTAATGCAGCACTTCTTTGCGACTTTGTGTTGTTCACAACGTGAAAACAGAAAAATTTATTATACCCTAACGAGGATCGAACCAGTAACCTATGGCTGTGTGATTCCATAGCTTAACCACAATTCTTACCATACCAGCTTATTCAATCAAGTTCCTGCTACTAAGGTATATTTTGTGAGGTTATTTGCCACTACTTCGAAATTTTAAAGGGCACTGTTTTTCGTTTTGAATCTTCTGAGCGTGGATACACAACGAACTGTCCTATTCTCACGGCTTTTGTGAAGTTTGAAGTTAATCCGTCCATGGCGCTGCTTAAACGACTAAGTTCAAACCTACATTACTTATGTGACGATCCAGTACATCTTTCGCAAACTAACAAAAGTGGTCAAATATTACGACAAATTCTATTCGCTGTTTCTACAGGTACTATCCGTAATCTATAATTTAAAAACATCTTACGGTCTTCCTACCACATCAACGGTTAAACTGCAAAATTTAACCAAATTACCCTACACTCTTTTCCATCCAGTTAAAACGGCTTTCTCGTGGTTTAATCATTTGTGTTGTTGATGGCGTTCCTCAGTTTCCAATGAATTTTCTGTAAAAGCAACTCATTTCGTTTTCACGTAGGTGCCATTACCACCAGTGGTTTGATATTGTGAGAGTCACTGATGAATTAGATGCGAAAAATAGACAACCTGCAAATGCGTAAGCTCAGTGAACGAGAAAGGACTTATAGGACTTCGGCTGAAAATCAAGAGTGACAGGAACAACAACAAAAAGAGGGGAGTCTTCCCCCTCCATCTATTCTACGTCTGATTAATAAATTTGAACGTTAATAAAGAGTTTACAGTTGACAAAACGACCAAACGAATATTCATGAAAGGGAGGAAAACAGAGAAGCATTAACCTAAATACTGAATAAAACGCATATATGTTTTTTAGGTATCTAAGGCTCAGGCCGGGATAGGGGAGGGGAAAGGATTAGTGAAGGTGTCAGCCAGGGCATATGTTGAAGGTGCCATCACCGCATTTCCCTCGGGTGACAGGAAAAATCAGTCAGGATGGTCGACCGCTAGGATCGAACCCACAAGCTCCCGAATGCTACGCCAACACTCTACTACTGAGCTATTGCGACTCGGTAATAAAACATAATATTCAGAAGTGGTACAGCTCTCACCTCTTGTGCTTGGAGTGCTCGGTTCGATCCCGGTTCATGCCATGCAGGCTTTCTGGTGCACAAACACCTTGTGCTTGGGTTTTCTGAGTTTTCCAGTTTTCTCCTCCTTTCTTTACTCCACCGATTCTTCCTTCATTAGTCATCCAGCCTGAGCCAAAGGTACGTAAAGACCTTAATTCAAATTCAATATAATATTCAGGGTGGTTTATAATAAAATATTCTGTATTTTAAGGATAGTTCTCTTCAAAATCTCTCCGAGCGACTGTAGCTCAGTTGGTATAGCGTTGGTTTAGCAACCGGAACATCCTGGGCACAATCTCGGCAGCCGTTCATCCTGACTTGAGTGTTTCCTCGTTCACACCATGCAAATGCCGGGATGATATCTACAAACTAGACCCTATCCGTGTGCCTTCTAACATCCTTTGCTCCATCCTATCCCGGCCTGAGATGCAAGGCGGCCATAAATAAATTCATGAAAATCTTAATAAACAGGAGACGAAACGTTTGGTTTTTAGAATATTTGAAATTTCAAAATAGTTCATTATTATTTCATCAAGTAGAAAATTAATGGTCTTTACAGGTAGTTTTCTTTTTAATATTTAATATACATATAGACTGAAAAGCCAGTTGTGGGATAGGATTGGTACATATCTGAGAGATAACGCCGATCGGGAAGCACTACTCGGAGAGTCAGGGACGTATTTAGGGGTGGGTGCAGTGGGTCCGGACCCCCCCTCCTCAAACTCAGAGTTTTTATGGGAAAATAGTATAACTTCAGGCGTAATTATACACATTTAATATACATTTCATGACCAGACACACCTTGGACACCCCGGAAGCCCTTAGACCCCTCCCAAAACCAAATTCTGGATACGTGCATGCTGACAGTAATAATAAGATAGTGACCACGGCCTCAGTTCAGGTAACATCCTAGCATTTCCCTGGTGAAATTGAGCAAAACCGTAGAAAATCTCAGTCAGCAATGGTCGGCAACAGGCCTAGAACCATATAGTGCCTCCCTCATATCGTTCCGAATTCCGAAGTGATTACTAAGCTACGGGAGCTGGGTGGTCTGTGCAGACATCACGACTTAAGACTAATTCAAGATACAATTCTTGCATTACCTGGTGAGAGATGTAGGATTTTAGATAAAGACTGGGAAGAAAAACAGGAAATGTGAAGCCTAGTTTATCAATTGAAGGAAGGTATTACACAGTTCAGAGATGACTGACACTATCAAAGAAACCGAGAGAGTAACAGGAACCTCAATCCCGAAAAGGAAAATGGTGAAGCCATAATTAATGCAGCAAAGGTCAAACAACAGAAAGTTGGGATAAAAACGGGAGGGTGACCGCAAAGTTAAAAAAACGTTCCAAAGCAAGAAAAATAATTGAAATCCTTAGACCAATCAGTGAAGTAAAAATATCTTAAACTAGAGTTTAAAGCGATAAACCACGAAATTGATAAACTCGTAGAATACAGAAATCCACTAAATAGATTCATTAGGAACTTACTTGGCGGAAGATATATACATCATATACAGAAAACCACAAATTAAGGCCAGTTGTTCTATATAGTAAACAGACACTTAACGGGAGGTGTATACAACTCCAACAATTACGAAAACAGGGAGAGATAAAGGCATAACTAGTGAGCAAAGATAATAAACTGACAGACACATAGAAAACCTGTATATACGCACAGGATACTTACAGTGGATGTTGATCCACTTGAGTCGTCAATGAAATTACAGATATAAGTGGAGATACTCTAAAACTAGAGACCCTGTGAATCGAAGGGGCGGGCTCCAAGCCTCGTCCAACACTGAAATATACAGCTGATGTAATGATCGTTCATTAATAGCACTAGAAGATACATAGAATAGCAGTTCCAAGGCACTGCCACACAATAACAGCTATATTTCCAGAAATCTAGTATTTGTGGCGGCCATATTGGAGGAAAGGTGCCATGCGTGTATAACCTAAAATCTGGAATGTCCCTATATCCAAATTTGCTTCGAATACATAACTCTTTCATTATGCCAAGTTTCATGCCACTAATAACTGTCAAAAAGACAACCCGGGTTCTACAACTGCTCCTTTGATCATTTTTACTTAAGTGCTACGGTACCGAAGCCGCTTATCGATACACCGAGTACGAAAGTGTAAAAACATTATAACCTGGCAACACTGCACTAATACAGAGTGTATCAAAAGTAACTATCTCGAGAGATGAGGTAGAGGCTCGAAAAAAATGCTTCAGATTTCGAGTAAGAGATCTTGATTTATGAGGCTGTTTTAATTTTGTACGATCTTCCTTTGTTTAAGGTATTTTTGCACTGTACACTCAGTCTATATGGAACGCTAGCGTCAAAACAAAAGCAGATAAAGAGAAACAGTGCATGCATTGGAAAAGATGCCCTGTGAAAAGGCTGTAGTTCCACTAAATTGAACGCGGAAAGGTAAATCATGGTGTTTAAACCCAAGTGTGAGGTCAGTTTCTCTCTTGCTGGTTTTGTTAAAGCGCTAGCGTGCCATACAGACTGAGATAGTACAAAAATACCGTAATATAAGGTTATACATTTACCAGATTAAAAACTAGCTGATAAATCAAGGCATCTAAATTCAAATTTTTTTGAAGTCACTTTCTCTCTTATCTGGTTTAGTTTAAATGTTGGGAACGTTTCTTGATAATCCAATAATTTTTCATATTCGAGAATGTTTCAGAATAATCCGAAAAAAAAAGTAAATATCTTTTCAGTTGCTGGATGTTCTCAGTTTTCAGTTCTAGTGTCATTTTCGCACGTCCGGATAAAGGGAAAACTGTTTTTTTTTTTTTTATCATAAACAAATATTCACTTCTGAACAAGTGTTTCCTCCCACCATTTTGATCAGTTATTTTACCAGAAATGGGGTCTCTCAGTGAATGGGGTCTGCGATCCCTAAAAAGTTATTAAAACATGTCGTAAGTCTTCGGAGTAACTTTGTTTGTTTGAAGGGGTTCGGGCAACGTACTTCTAACCCTCTATATTGTTTTCATCTAGTGTTTTCTTATCACTGGCAGTTTAATCCAGTCAGTAAGACGCTTCAGGTTTCTATTTTTACCTTCCCCCTGTTTCTTGAAGAGATAACGATTTTTGACACACACTGTATACGTTGTAAACACAACATATAGACCAATAAAACTATGCCAAATATTCTACAACTTGGTGAACTTAGAAAAGCGCATCCATCGACCGTAGCTGAGTGTACATTGAGTGAATCTTCTTTCGTGAATTAGGCGATATTTTATAGTAGTTATGTTGATTCTTTTATTAGTACTAATCACACTTAAAAAATAATTTTAAAAAAATAGCTGGTGGTCCATTCATGCAAGTTTAATTACCGCCCAAAGGACTTTATTCTAACCCTCAAATTAAGCTACTCATTCAGTTGTAAATGACTTTATTAAGTTGCCGGCGGCAAATCACGGAATGACGGCTGTTCTGGTTGAGCTAAAACATTGAACAGAATGAAGCGAGAAAAATGGAGCAAATGTTCTCCCTCCCTTGGCCTTTGGCGTTCATCATGTAACATGTTGAGAATCGATTTTTCATCAAAACTTAATCTTACTGTTCGGAACTGCATGGATAGGAAATGCGTGTTACCAATTTGGCCTCATATTCTGCTGCGTGGGGGGTTCCTTATGAAGTTACAAGTAAATCTTCACACTATGCGTGTGGAACACAAGTTTTTTATGTTCAGAGATTTACACAGCGATAAGGGACAATAGAGACAGCGACTCGTGTGAAATAAACTGTGAATTGAGAAGAAGACAAAACTAGGAGTGATGAATCGCAAAGGCAGACCATAGTGAAAAACGCTTATTTCGTACCGAATGACGTAGCTCAGTTGGTCAAGAACAGGCTCCGCATTCGCAAGATCCTGAGATCGACACCAGCGATCGGCTATCCTGACAGTTTTATCCGAGTCAAACTAAGCCCTGGCCGAATTCTTTCTTTCATTCTCTCCATGCACTATCTTGTTCCAGCCCAACCACAGCTGCTAAGAACCACAAAATAAAATTCAAACTAAAAACAAAAACAAAACGTTTATTTCGTGTTCACCCACTGCTCTTAATAGAAGTATATGAAAGGCCCTACTTAGAAACAAGGCAATGAATAGTTTTCTCGAACAAGTCCTTGATTTGTGAACTGAACTAGTCTCGAACAGTTAGAGATTTCGTTCAATGCAATGCGGAATATTGAGGGATTTTATTATTATTATTATTATTTCGAACAACACAGGGCGAACACAAAGACATGGTTAGTACAGATTTGCTACTACACTTGGCTGGGAATTACTTCAAGTCTCTACAATCCTGGGGTCGCGGCGGCTCACGTCAGTGGTACAGCACTCACCTCTGGTGCGTGGAGTCTTCGGTTCGATCCCGGTTCGTACCATGTGGGCTTTGTGGTGGACAAACACCGTGCGCGTTGGTTTTCCCGTTTTCTCCCACTTTCTTCATTTCATCAATTCTCGCATCATCATCCATCCGGTCTGAGCCTAAGTTGCCTAAATGACAAATAAATTTCAATCCAATTCTTGTTTTCGTTAGACGTATGGATGTCTTTCAGGGTTTATGGTGCCCCATTAGCAATTTACCGCCTCCGCGGTCGGCCCACCGGCGCGACGGACAGCCGCTGTGCCGGATAACTGCCACAATTTCTGGCGGGCCGACAGCGGGCGACCGCCTTGGCGCCATTAGTCTAATTCCGCCGGTGGCCCGTCATTATTTTGCTCATAGGGTGGTAACCATGCACCGCGAAGCTGGTAATTGTGTGGCACAGTCCACTGTCTGCGTTAACAAAGTGAAAAATTAATTTCAACATAGCTAAACAATGAATGCAGCTTTAAAATTAAATTTAATTGTTGCTGTGAGCAAACAGGTTACAGTTTTTGTTTTGAATGGCAATCTTTAACTGAATATTGAGAAAATGGGAACAATTAATATTGATTTATTTTTTAAACGGAACAAACTTTTTTCTTTGTTTTATGTTCAGTAAGTCGTTAAGGTATAAAGGAAAATGTGTCTACAGTTAAAATTTAATTGTTGTTTCATTTTAATGCAATACCTGTATGGTAGAAAAATAAAAATTCTAAAATGGGGTAAGCTAATGGTTTGGAAAGCCTAAAATGATGTTTATAAAATAATAAAAAATCCAGGTCCTAGTATAATGTTTCATTGTTGTAGACTTTTCTGGTAAACAATGTATCCAGCCAGCCACATGCACATTTCCTATCTAGGCTCTGGTTTTCTAACATTTTATGTGGCATGACCAATTTCAGATATCAGGAAGCCAGAACAGCATCTTTTATTGTACACACTTCTAGAATTAGCTTCCTCTACGGCTCAGGCAGTTATGCATTTTACATATTCAAATGCATTATTATTCAACGACTTTTTTTAAATTACGTATTACATACACAAATGAATATATGGATCATTTATATAAATAATATTTCATAGTTTAGAGCCAAAGCCACTAAAAACAAATACCAAAATAATAGACGATGTAAAAAGTGTGCTGAGCATATTTGAAGATTTTGTGTTAGGGATGGCCACATTTTCCGGAAACACGGAAAATATTTTCCCGGAAACCGGAATATTGTAAACGGAAGACGAAACATTTTCCGGAAAACAGAATACTGAAAATTTCCGGAAAACAAAAGACGGAACATTTTCTCGAAAACTGAAGACGGAAAATTTTCCGAAAAAGCTGAAAACCAGAAATGTGATTTCCGGAAACCGGAAAATCATTTTTCCGGAAATGGTCATCCCTATTCTGTATACCTGGGACCAGAGCGTAGTAATGAGAGGGGTCCGGAATCCCGCCGAAATTCCATTTTCTACGTAAAATTAGTATAATTTTAGGCGTAATTGGAGACATTTCGTGTAGGAAGTCTGGATCCTCGAAAGAAACTGGTGAACCCCCTCCGAAAAGAATTCAACTTAGAGAAGGTAAATAAAGTGTTGAACAAAAACAGTAGTTATGCTATTATGGTGAAAAGTTTCTGAAACTACGTAAGGCATTAACTGTCTGTAGATAACCTCGAGTGTTGCCCTTAAATATTGTCCAATTATATTGAAGTAGAACGAGCTTTTCTGATCCTTAAATATTGTCCAATTAGTAAAGTAGAACGAGCTTTTTGGAGTAAAAAACATACCTTCCAAAAATAAAAATTTTACGTTTGAAAATTTAAGATACCATATTGTAATCAAGTGCAATCTTGATCTGTAAGTAGTGTCATTTTCCTTTTATTAAAAAAGCAGCTGTAATTAAAATAACTATTTCTCTAAGCAAGTGTATTTGAGAGTGGAAGTATTAAAAAAAAAACCAGCAATTTCAACCATGTTAATTCATATGAGCTAAATGAAGAATGTAGATCTGTAAACGCGAAGGCTTTTGCAGAAGGAATAGACAGTATTTACATGAAACAAATGTGTTTTCGAAAGTGCACATTGTTTTGCATATTTTGCGCCTTTTTAGAGCATATTTGCATGCATAATGTGTGGTAAGAGCATAACATTACTATCCGTGCAATACTAATATCAATTTTAATCCAACACAGATGCAGAAATTAACAGGGTATCCAACTTTTAAAGTAATTCACTGTTCAGTATACTTTTCGAACACATTGTGAAGTTTTTCAAGATGCCTTTGAATATCAATCATATCGTTAAAAACTAGCTTCGCGTGCACATAAATCGTAACGGTTGTTTCTTTTTAAGGATTCGAAGCGCTTATAACTTTATAATGTCCATCACTAAGTAATGAATAATGAAATGGACTCAAGTAGATAGTAGATAATATTTATTGGACCACACCAAATTAGACGACTACTATCTCGAAATTACCCATTTTCAGAGTTGCATAAGTTATATAAACGTAATTAGATACTGCATGAAGTAAATGTTTTAAAACATATTTGCTCTGTCATAAATACCCATACCAAATATTCTCCAATGGCTTCTTTCTATATAATGGTAAGCCAGAAAGCGTATTTTCACGAAGTTACCCGTATTTCCCCTATGTGTATGTTTTGAATTACATGAAATGTTCTTTTAATATTCTAACAACAAAGCTTTTACAGATTACATTGAAGTGAAAAATAAGGGAATTAGTTACAAAAGTTTCCATATATAACCAGAACCAACAATTTCAATCATTATTATGATAAGTAGTGTTCTTTTGATGAAGGTTCGTGATTTGAAATGCCTGGACAACTTGAACCAACAGCGGTTCACAATTGCCATCGGAAGATAGTAGTTAACGTCGTATAGATGAGATACAGATTAAAGTGAGATGTCCGCACCGCATATCGAACCCAGTTAGCTCAGTTCAAGTCCTCCCCCCTCCCATTCAGGAATACAAGTGTGTTGGTCCTTTCAGTTCTCTTGTTAACACTGAAATGAACACAGAAAATTTGACACCCAACGAAACCAGGACTCGAACCCGGAACTCCCAGTCTCCTCTCAGCTATATTACCCATTATACCGCCATTATCTTGAATGGAACCCAGGATTCATTGAATACCAGGAGACAATGAGCCACTTATCTTATGGGAATAGAGATAGTTAAAAACTAGCAATCTAAATCCTAGAAGAAACATATTGCAAATTTTCTTTTTAGAAAGTTTATACAGCCGTCTAATTTCATCCCAAAGACAAGGCGTACTTTAAAAATTAATTAATTATGTTCTTGTGTTTTAACTTACTGATGTAGCGGCACTGAAGAAAATTATCAACTGATCGAAGTCTCAGCAACAAAATACGGTGCAATTATTCACATTTCAATCCAAAACTATGTACTAAAGACACTCACTAATGCAAACGCAAAAATTCTCTCTTAAGACATTCACAAAATGAAAGCATTCACACTCTGTTTATCAAGACTAAGGGAAGAAGGAGACGGATTGAAGTCATTGGATGAAGTTGATCGCCCATTAAAGGATACGATGTCAGAGGTTTATTGAACAAACCACAACTCCTCCTCCCTCCAAAATTCTCTCCCACTTTCGCCTTGGATTCACTCTTTTCTTATTGCTCGTATAAGAACAGTGATGCTGCTTCTCGAGATGTTTCGCCACATTCAGAAGGAGCACACTTTCTTTGTACATCACTTGCTCAAATTCACTTACGTTTCCGCTCAAAAAAAATTGGGGAATTCAACATGTCTTTCTGAAGATGAATATCGAAATCTTCTTAATTAGTTTTTCAGTAACATTTCTCCCCACTATGTCCTTATGAACTCCCACAGAACTACTTCAATGTATAACGAGGGAAGTAACTACTTAACAGTGTTTCTCGGAGTTCAGTTGATTAGAACTAGACGACCAGGGTTCTTTACCTACTCCACCAAATATTTCTCTTATTGACACCACTGTCGGTCTGGCGACATCTCGGCTACAGTTGGCTGTGCCCTCCCCTCCCGATCGAGAAACTTTTCAGAGCGTATCTTCGGTACTTACGACAATGATGATTAAATGTTTATGTATTATTTTAAATCTCTTTATATAACGATAAATGGCAAGGTAAGAAATATTTAAGCATTATAACGTAGATTTAACTCATAATATAAGTTTCCGCGTAAGTCAGTTCAGCACTGTGCCGTATGATGTGTGAAATAAAGAGAAAGGTGTTGCATAACTTCTTCACGTCGTCATACAGTATAATGGTAATATTAGGCGAAACCTGTTTAGTTGTATGCAATTTATTTTACATTATGAGAGCTAATGACTAATATTTACTGTGTATTACAAAATTTATCTAACCACATCATTGTAACAAGACGAAAATATTGGTATAACTAGCAAGGAGAAGCCTATTTTAGATTTATATTAATACACAAATAAATTACTGATCACTACTCATAAATGATTACAATACCATAAAACACATAATTGTAAAATTGAAGATGGCACAGACACAAAGTACAAAGCGTCAGGAACATATCAACGCATTAGCTTTAGTTTCAACACCCGTTTGTCAGCACAATTTCATTGATAATTTTACTTTTATCCAGATTCATAAACAAATCTCTCTCATTAAAACTAAAGGAGGTAGTAAGTTCTCACTTAAAGATGATCTAAGTCGTTGTTCTTTTAATTATCAGTTTCGAGAAAAAAATCGCTACCAAGAAACGTCTAAGCTGGCAAAATATCAACAAAAATGCTTAGTTTCCGGGGTTCTTTGTGTGACTTTCTACAATACTTTCCATCTATGTCTTACATAGGCTTGAACTTTATACGATTTACTTGATTTCATGAACACTTTCATTTTTCATGGCTTTTATAGGAGAAAAAAGGACGATCTTTGAATTATGAGGCCCCTCGAAACCAATGGAATAGTCAAAGGACCTTAAACAAAATAATTAACCAGAGCACATACCAAGTTAAACAAGAACTTCCCCGGAATGAATTTGTCAAATATGATAAAAACTCGGAACATGATCGGTATCTAACTTCCACCAGATAGTCGTCAACTTACGATCTACGCGACTTACGACCATTTTTTAAAAATAAATACATGTATGCATAAATAAAATTATTACGTCAGTAATAAAGCAGCTCCTTCTTAGCCAAATTGTTACGCCTTGCGCTTTCGGCGCGACGGGTCCAGGTTTCGATTCCTGGTGGGAATCAAAATTAACAATGTTCACCCAGCATCGTGAGGTCAAATAGGGAGCTATATGAATCAACATGTAGGTAATTTGGTATTAAAAAAAAAAAAAATGAGCGGTGAAGGAAGTCGTTACGCTGACCACGTGACACCCTACTTGAACGAACGCGGCAAGGTGCCCTAAGTGTTGTAGGACCACGGATTATTTGTATTAGTAGTAGTAGTAGTAGTAGTAGTGATAAAGCTGAAAATCACTACTGAGGGCACATATAATCCTGGCGAGGAAGAACATCGATGGCGCGAGACCTGAGAACGCCACCAGGCAGCCGCGCGTATAATAACTACTGTATGAGAGCAACCGTCAACACAGGCTCCTACACTGGGGTAAAAATGGCCAAAATCTACTTTACATGTAATATTATATATATATATATTAGGCTTTTAGGCGTTTTTTCAGCGACTGAATGTCGAATTCCTCAACCCAAAAAATAATACGGAAACAAATGAAAACTTGACCACACAACGGAGATAAAAAAAAACGCCTAACTGGAAATGCGCCTGCATATTTTTTTCATGACAATCTTTCAGCTGAAAATATGACTTACATATATTTGAATTGCTTCTTGTTTGGTTTGATCAAGTAAGGTCCATGATTCCGATGGAAAGAACATTTAGTTACTTATTATAAAAATGAGGTACAGAAATTGTTACATACAGAGCTGTCAAATTGTATTCTTTTATTGGTTTCTTAGTATTCGTTAAATGCTTTTTTAAAATTGAATTGATTCTTATCCATTGGGTTTAACGTCTCGCCTGAGCAATGAAATCTCTTTTGTTGTTCTTCGTGTCTCCACAGAGAGGTTGGGGGAAGGGTCGGTACCTTAAGTGGGAATAGCTTTCAGCGCTCTTCGCATTCAGATTTTCAGTTTTTTCAATACCACCAGAATGCGATGGTTGCTTTAACTGTGCCATAAAAGACGGAGCGAAATGCGGTGTGAAGAAGTAACCCGATTGTGATTTGCAAAGTTGATACGACCAACGTCATTATTTGTCGAAATATCACCTTATTTGTAACGGTGCCTCGTTATCTATGAATGTATGGCTGTTCAATTGTCGAAACATAGAAATTCGATTAAAGTCTTCAAAATATCATTTCCGATATATCAAAAATCGCTGATTTCCTCTATTAAAATCTGATCGCTTTATTTTCATGCTAAACCATTACATTTATTTTCAGAAGTTGTTCCTGTGACGTTTTTCCCTGGACAGGATTTGACTCAATGCTCCCAAAGATTTTACTAGATTAGTTTGAGATTTTTAATAATTCGAAGTGGTTAGTTTGGGGCGTGCTTGTGTTTTCATATAGTAGACTGTATAGTTAAGTGAATACTTCAATGTTTAATTTTAACTATGAAGCTAACTTCAGGGAGCAGTCGGACTGAATTAATCTTTTACTCACGTTTCTTTCTTTCGCCAGTTAATTCATAAACATAAGAAAGAACGAACATGATTACTTTTGGTTACTACTTGTCAGCTCTCGCTTGAACGCGAATGGAGAAGTAAGTCTTGACGCCACTTCCGGTTGGTTACCATAGCAACTGCGGAGGCTAAGTCTAAACAAGCAGTAAGTTTGATAGAAAGGTAGAAAGGCAGTTGTGGAAGTAATGGCTGTTAATATTTTTCGAACTGTTGATTATTTCGGTGACGAGCGGAAACTGATTGAAAGAGTAGAAAACTATGAAGTCGAAACATGTACGTTTCCTCACATATGACCGAGATTTGATGCACATACGAGGGAAAGTGCAAAAAAGGACATATAAACAGTAAATATAATAAGTTGAGATGAGTAGTTAATTTTTATTCCGATAATTTATGTTTTATGAAACACATACAAATGTACTATTAATTTTCGAAATCTTGATTTATGCTATAATTTGTATCTTTTACCTACAATATCAATTTGTGCAGATGTACACAGAGTACAATTTTCGTTTTAGCACTCGTATTTATGTTCTTGAGTGTGTGTCCTTAATCTTAACCGAATTAGCTTTTCAGATATAATTATCACCCTTTTTAAATCAAGAACTCAGCACTGAACGATGAATTATCATCAATTTATCAACGTATTTAATATTGTGTTCAATGGCATCGCGAGAAATTTGTTTACTTACGTAATTGGCTCCTTCCACTTCCTTTTCTAGTTTCAGTCCTTTGGAAACGACAAAAAAAAAAACAATGTGTGTTTCTTTTATTGTAATGATCACAATCAGGCACGAAGCACAAACCCATGAGTTGTAAAATATCGAACACTACAAACCTAATGCTAAACTCCCGTTTGTTTAGACTATCAATGGCGGGTTACCATGGCGACCTGCCGGATCTGACGTAAAACTTTAGTCCTCCATTGTTAATTTGATTTTAAAGTTCACTTTTTCATTTTGTTTGCACACAGCAAATGACTTCATCTTAGTAGAACATGACGTTTGTCTATTACAAAAGGGAATGGTGTCTATAACGACAAATTTTCTTGTATAACAACATGCTCAGTTATTTACCTGGAACTCTGTATTTCCATTTTGATAAAAACACACTCTCTCTCTCTCAACACCACCTGGAGTACTGCAACGGTCACCCGTCCAAACAGTGCTTAACACGTATTCCAGGAACCCCTAAGTTTCAGTTGGTCCAGGAGGGTCAAATCCAAAGTAATATTCACTTCGTGCGTATGTAAGTGTTGTCAAAAATCAGTCCACTTGGAATTACTTCAGATATTTCTAGCAAAAATTACAGGCTCATGAATCAGTTACTGGAATATAGTTACAGTGACACATTTTGCAAATGTGAATTACATATTTCTTTGCAATAAATTTAAATAAAATAAAGTACACATATAGATGACATGAAAAGTTGTGTTTATGTTAATATTTCTGGGGATGAAGTCTCATTAGGTTCTTAAAGCGGTCCGTGACTAAAAAAAGGTCAAAGAAAACCATTGACGTAGAAGTTCAACGAATTATTAATAAGCAAGATTCAAAGGTAGAATTTTAAAATATATTATGTTCTCTTGTACGATTTAAACCTAAGGAGCACAGACAACGCTTATCCACACCAGCAACTCCCTATATATGCTGCATCAGATCCCACGTCGAAGCTGGATCTGTCATGCCATTATACCAACAATATCGTACCAGGCTACCAAGCTGCGTCATCACTGTTGCAGGAATCGTCTGCTATGCACGTGTACTGAGTTGTACGTTACGCTTGAAAAGTCACGAGGTTTGAAAATTCGGAATCTGACTTAATTAGTTGGCAACAAAAACAACTAAAAAAAAATCAATTTTGAATTCTCGCGAAAAGTAAGCGATCTGTTAAAGCTATGGGAGATTTTCTATATCTTTCCCTCTGACGGTTTTTTGTCCACAGAACATAAACTCATTCATGTCACGTCATCAGTCTTCACTTTTATGTTTTCTCTATACACAAATGCCACATCTAATTTATGGCGCCCGAACAGGAGCCGAGTCAGTTTTCATCAAGTTACGTTGCTAGTGCGAAAGGTAGGGCAGGTGGAAGGTGAATTAAGATTGACTTCACGAAATCTATTAATTGAGGGGTTCAGTGGAAAAAGGACACATGCCACATTACAATGAAAACTGACTTCTTACTTTTAGACGAACAGTTTTTGCCATCTAAAGCTTAATCTCGTAGTGACTGTCTGTGGCATTCATTTTAGTACAATAAGAGCGGGTGCCACAAGCAAAGACATTACGAAAAGAGACGACAGGTGTGGCAAAAACGTCTAATGTAAGGAGTTCTCACTGCGGTATGGCATGTGCCCCTTTTCCACTGACAAGTGAGCTGGAATCATCATCGTGACTATGAGCTGCTTGTAGTTCTTTACTACTTATATAGTTCTAGTAGTCTGGTTCAAGTTTTCAATACAGGAGTTTCCGTCCTGCCTATGCGTTGTAGGTGATAGGGAGGTTCGTTTCCACTAAACCTCTCTCCTATTCATGTCTTCATTTTGTTTTTACTCTTACTCAATTTCACATTGCAACTTGGCCCTCACCTTCTTTCAATATCACGTGTTTACTTCACCTTCATTCCTATTAACAGTAACCCTTATGTTTCGACTTCGTTACCATACTCAGTTACCCTCCTGTGATTTTCAGCCTCACCCGTATCCACGCTAACGCCCTTGCTTCGCCCTCATGTGTCTCATTTTCACTCATCCTCACGCTCATGTGAATGTGACAATGTGAGTGAGTCCTCACGAGACTGAGCACCTACGATTACAAGTGGTGTAAAGAAAAAAATCACCGCGAAACGTCCAAATTATAGCCTGCCATTTAGTGTTTACTATGTTTAAGAGTTGGTATCACTGAAGCGTTCTGGTGTTATATGTGGCCACTTAAATCAACCATGATTTTCGCTTTTACAGCTGCAGCAAAGAGAAAAAAAATACACAGCGAAGTTTTTCATACTGCTTTTTACGGCATCAGTAAAACGAAACGACGTTCGGATTCACAAGTCATTGGAACGGATTAGACGCGCAGACTTATGATACTGATATCGAGGAAATTATTTCTTTCCCATAGTTACTGATTCTTCTCTAGTGAGTAGTGGCAAGAAATATTTTTCAAGAACGACCCATAATTCTAACTGGATTTAACCCCGATAAGGATATATCGTTGATAACCCTCAAGTGGGATGGTTTAGTGAAAGTTTATACGCGTCGTAATCGGGGTGGACTGGGAACGAATCGTAGGGAGATCATGCTAATTAAAACATGCTCTAGTTTTCTTCAGTCTGGTCAAGTGGTCATCTTCGTGGAATTAAGATCGGCACTAGGGAGACGTGCAACTTCGGATTCTGTTGCCAGTCATTCTGACTGAGGTTTTACAGAACTGCCTTCAGTTTCGCCAGGTGAATGGTGCCTTGGCTACTACCTTGTCTCGTCGGCCGGGTGGCCGAGCGGTCTGCGGCGGTAGGTTATCGGCTCAAAGGTCCCTGGTTCGAGTCCCAGCAGGGGCATGGGTGTGAATTTTAACAGCTAAAGGTGAAACGTGACGGGCCGAAGTCCAAAGTTACTGGATTGGCCCATATAAAAATAAAGTTTACCAAAGCTTTTTACTAGCTTCTCCATCCCTTTTCCGGGATGTGTTCGTCCAGAGGCGTCATCAATATGACAGCTCAAAACTCGCATTTCTGCCTATACGCAAAATAATCAATTTACTCTAAATTACCGTCAGGACTGCTACTCTCCCACTCCTTAGTTTCAGGCGTATCACTGTGCTGTCTTCGTGAGTCCATTGAAACTTTAATGCCTCTTACAGCGTCTCTGTCCTGCAGAGACGTCTCTTGCAGCGTCTTAGGACAACAGTCTGTCACGCCTTGAACTTGGTTGTAGGCATATAGAAGTTATGAACATGTTGGCGGCCAGTATCTCACTTCAGGTATTTTTCTGATGAAACAAACACCCTCGAAAACCGCCGTCAGGATGTCTGCAGCAGGACTAACTCATGCGCCTCTCCATTGCTAATCCAAAAGTGTGACGTTAGCCACTGGATCAGTGACTGTGTTCAAAGTGCCTATCTTCACAAACAGTAACCGTTCGATTCGGCTAGCGAGACATTCAATTTCAACCTAGAGAGCCTACTTCTAGAAACCCGTTGAATTTTAATTTAATTTTGAATATAATTTTAAGGCCTCTAGGCAACTTTGACTCAGGCCGGATGGATGAATTGATGGAATGAAGAAAGTGGGAGGAAACTAGAGAATCGCGAGAAAACCCACGCACACGGTGGTTGTCCACCACAAAGCCCTCGTGGCATGAGCAAGGATAGACATTGGTAAACTTTATTTTTTATATGGGCCAGTCCAGAAAATTGGACTTTGGCCCGTCACAATACGCCTTTAGCTGTTAAAATCCACACCCATGCCCCTTCCGGGACTCGAAACCGGGACCTCCGAACCGATGGCCTACCGATGCAGACAGCTCGACCACCCAGCCAGCAGCAAGGATCGAAATGACCCTACGTGCCAGAGGTGAGTACTCTACCATTGTGCCACCGCAACCCTAGACACCTGTTGAGTAGCACATGTTGGTATTAACAATTTGTTTAATTGCCGTTTCCTCCACATATTTCTACAATAGCAGGAAAAACATATATTTGAACAGAAAGCGACTTCGTCCTTTCTTTTAGGAATCTTTCTTGGTTTAGGGCTCAGACCGTAATTTAATAAGAACTTAGGGTGATGTGAACTTTCCGGAAAATTTAGAAGAAGAAGAAAAAACTGAGCCTACACTTGTAAAAGAATTGCCACGACGAACGACGTTTAACATCCTAATTCTGCGAATCGATATTACTCAAGTAAAACATATTATTTTGCCATACTTCCAGGAACCAAAGGCACCTAACCTTATTTTCTTCTCTGAGATAAAACAGACAAAAAGCTAAGATTCACTAAATTAAAGATTGCCTTTTACTGTTTCTTTTCCCATCAGAAAAAGAACACATAGAAAACGATGTAGAGACTTTAAAAGCACAGTGCACGAAACGACAGGAATGCTGACTGCAACAAATGAAACTCCTTTTAAGCTCTATGAGTGAATCGGAGATAGCAGGACATTTTATGAACAACAACAGTTCAAAAAATAATTGTGTAAAACAAAGTGCATAAACATTCAGAATGCATAATCAAAAACGTAACATGAACTCTCCACACATCCTGTACAAATTAATTTCTCCTTTTCAGAAGAGAAAAAAGGTACGTGTAGAAAATGTAAAATGTATTTTTTTTTTAAACAGTACAAATGAAAAAGTCATTGGGATTATTTTAGTAATATTGATTATCTGGTACCAGTAATATAAACGGCTTTCGGGAAACTATCGCTGACAACCAACCAATATCCAAGAGGAATATGCAATTAGCTACTTTGGATCAGGTCGTCAGAAATTAAATTTGCAAACCAACTCTCTTGGGCATGGTTATAGGGCAGATATATCAAGAAGAGTCGACCACATGTGTAGTTCCCGTAAACATATATATAATTGAAATAATCTCATATTAATAAGCGCTTGTGAATGACATTATATCAGACAAGGCAATGAATGCTTATTAGGGTATTTTCGATACCATGTAATAATAGCAATTGTTGTGTGTTGGATTTACATATAAAGAGAAAGGATATACAATAACCATTAGGAAATGACATTTTAATTTATGATGCAAACTCTCAAGTGTACAAATTTTGATATAAATTAAATTTTGCATGCGGGAAACGTTCTCGTTAAAACGCCTAAATAGTATGTTCATTTTTTGCCGGTTACCACGAGAAGTATGAGAAACGGAGAAAGTTACAATCTTGGCAGGCTCATACACTCATATTTACACAAAATGGCTGATGAAAAATTTCCAAGTCTAAAAACTGAACATATAAATACGTGGCAATAAGAACATCTGAACGGTTTAAAGTATAAAATACTGGTTCTGTATCGCCACATTGCAAGAACTTTCAAACTTACAAAATACACCATTGGATATGTTTCACCAATCCGCGAAGGTAACTGAAAGTGAGATAAAATAGAATTTCTGGCGATTCAGGAAATCCCCTGGAAAAACTTGTCAGGATGGTCAACCGCTCATGTCGATCACAGATCCGATTAGATTCAGGAATTTTTCAGTTTGATTCCAATACTTTCTTCGGCACGTGAAATCAACAGTATGTGATTCTGTGGTGTTACGTTTTGGATGGACACTTCACATACACGCGAAACTTGGCTTGTAAGAACATGTGCTGATCGTCTCCCTACCGCCATTCTGCAGTCTGCACTCATAAAATCCATCCCTTGAATGTGGATTTCATGAACACTCAACACGTACTGTGAACAAGAAGTCGGAAGACTGCTGCGTAACAATGTTGGACGTATAGTCACCATGTACCAGGTAGATGAGTTGTTTGGTACAGCTTGCACGAAAGTTGTTAAGGCACACAAAACAACTAGATTGTTTTCAGAAAATTGGACTTTATCTATATGACAAACATTTTCACGGCGTATGATTTCTCTGTCCGCCAGCTTGCAAAGGAAAGGCAAGGTAATGAAAATATATATTTAAAAAAACTACACCTCAGTCAATAAATCTAGCTGCTACCTCAGGATCAACTGCAGGTGAATCTTCTGCTCCGTAACTTCCACCTTCATGTACTCCTGTTATAATGTACTAAATTTCTCCCTCTCCATCAAAGGAAGTCACGAATATCCTCTGCAGCCTTGAATACCGGTTCATTGTATAAAGCTAAGTTAACAGAATGTCAACAGAAAGTAAAATCAGTACAAGGCTAACCACGTAATACACCAAAAACGACAGCGCGGACAAGAAGAACACTTCGCGTTTTAAATTTAAACCAGTAGTCACAAGTAGTTCTTCTGAATCAGAGGATAAACACCACCTTTGTGACGACCTTGATTTCCATGTGCTATTTGATGAAGTTGCAATGTTTATTCTGTACTGGATGTGTCTCTGAAGACCGTAATGATAAGGACTGAATTCTATGCAGCAACTGTTACCAATGGTCTCACACGGTGTGCACAGACGTTGCACCAACAAAATTATTTCGTTGTAACATATATAATAGAGATTTGTAGATCAAGTACACTATGAAAGTACAACATTTGTGAAGGAATCTTCCAACGAAAGTATATGTTAGACATTTTGTTTCTGTACTTTTTCTATTAATAAGTTATCAGTGTATATCTTCGTTACCTTCTTTCTAATATTGTGTGATTTAGCTCACGTTTGAGGATACTCGCTAATACCTACTCAATAAGAAGCAAATTTCTCCAAATTAAGCAACCCAGTAGCTTATTATGGGAAATTTAAACTTCTAGATGACTGTTTATTATTCAGAATCTATTAAACATACTTTATCATTTTATACTCAATAAAACTAATACATTAGTCACTGTAGGCAGAAATATTCTATCACTCATGAAACGTCAAACATCCTAGCCACACTAAACGAGAAAAAAGACACTACCTAAATTAGGCCACCTTCCTCTGTACAAACATTGCTCGTGCTAATAGTATTAGCTGTTAGATGTTGGGAATATAAATCACTGTTTTAAACAATGCCCCAACAGCTGTCTGGTGGAAACATTTGGGTGCATTTAGTCCTACTTTTCGATATGTACTATGCAAATTGGTTTATAAAAAGATACAAAATTAAATTAAAAAATACTTTCGCGCTATATTTTTTTTCTCATATTTTATTATTATTTTTGTCATTTTCATTAATGTTTTTCCTGATTTCTTTGCAGAGATCTGCACGAGAGAGACAATTTTGTCCCATGTTCACAGCGCCACGATCAAAATAAGTAGGTTTATCTAATACTTGTAACGCTACACACGCTGCTCTTGTCGCATAATGCGATTAGCAGGGGATTTCCATCGTTTGGATGTAAATGAGAAACTCTTTCAGTCCTCTTTCGCGCTGGCAGGAGGTGTTGCTCTATGGTTAACCATTTTCAGGTTAACATTGCTTGTGTTAGCTGAATGAAAACACTTCCTTGTGGAGGCTCCAGCTGCCATGTATGAAACCCAGAAGCGGTGGAAAGGTTTCTGTTTGCGTTGGTTGTTGCCTAGAAACACTACATCACTTGCATGGTGGGAATTGCAATGGTTCTCAATGAAGACTAGTTTCGTTTGATGACGATAATGGAGGTTCTGTCTGAAGGTAGGTCCCTGGGAAAGGTGAATCGATTGTAGTTTGTCACTGCCTTCAGATGACGTGGGACGGGCCTCGTAACCTCCAAACCAAATGTACCCCCAGGAAATCGAACCCGTGACCTTGTAACTATTCATTCATATTTATGATATTCGGATAACGAATAGAAAATGAAATTATTTCTCCCGCCATCCGGATATTATTACCCACGCTAACTGGATATCCATTGTTATTACTCGGCTTTTCTAAAAGCTGTATTGGATAATGTGTCATCAGGATGTCCGATATCCAAATTGTCTGGCCATCCCTAGTTCAAAAATAAGACAATTGAGAAGAACAGAAAAGGTTATTAAAAGGTAGAAATATACAACGACACAGAAATTACACTATTACTTGTTTTACAACGTATCTCTAACAATATCAATAAAAGTTTCTGGAAGTAGGCTTCCCGCCTTTATGGCTACACAGCAAAACACATTGAAAAGTTAAGTTATTGAAGAAAAAGCTCGCGAGTTTCTGCTGCTTTAGTTTTGAATAACGCTAGCGTGCAGCATGAGAAGTTCGGCCGGTTTAGTATCCGCCTGTCGCTCCAAGTAATTCATAACTTCATCTAGGCGGGCTGCTGCTATTTCCGTCCTGGTTATCCGGATATCCGAGTTAAAGGGGACTGGTTTAACAGGGTTGTACTGTATTGAAATTCGAGTTCAGGCAAACAGAAAATAACTTTTGTGAACTAAAGTTTGTTTCGTACTTCAATAATGAAGTACGAACAATGTTACCACACTTTAGGGGTATTATTCTGTCCCAAAATGTTCGTATAATTTTGAAGTTTATGTTAACATTTCGCATTCATTATTGAAGTACGAAACAAACTTTAGTTCACAAAAGTAATTTTCTGTTTGCCTGAACTCGAATTTGAATAATAGATGTAAAAGGAAAAAGGCGGGAAAAAGTACTTGGATTCCGTCTTAATTGATAATATGAACTAAGAAGATGGCTTCATATTGAATGATAGGTGGAAGGAACTTTTTAAGGATTATATCGACATAACATTCAATCAAGAGCAATAAAGAATTTTTGTTTGGAATAAAATAATTTCAATTCAAAAGATTAGCAATAATAGATCAAACGTATACAAAGTTAACATAAAAAAAAAATCCCCTTACGATCTTAGCAGGAGGACCAACCAAACGATCGTAGGGATTCCGTAAAATGAAGAGCACGATGAATTTCCCGAAAATGTTTTATTGCAACGCTGACAAAAATTTCTAAAAGAACTATTTTTGGTAGCGGAAGACTGGCTAACATAATGAAGATTGCATGGCAATGGTGAAAACAGTATTTCTCTTTTAGTTACGATTTCGATCTTTAAAGGGGGAAAGTTTGTTACTCGACCATTTTTAAAAACTCACGAACGTAAAGTATAATAACGCTTTTCAAAGAACAATGCAAATAACTGAACATAAAGCATTAATCTTAATTGTAGTCCAGTTACTTCATTTACTGCTGGAAATGTAAAAAAAACAAAAAAACACGAAGTTTGTTAGACCTTGATGTAATGTAGACTCGAGTACTCTGTACTAATATCGATGTATCTCGAATTCATTAGGAGATCCACATATTCTCTTCAAAGACGAAGGAAGAAGCTTTCAGCGCGGTTCATGCTTATCAAATCTATACATCTGTGGGTAATGTTTGAAGACGAAGACGAACCATTACCGGGATTTTACCCTAATGGAATCCGCTTGACGCAGTGCCAATGCGATCTCCGACGACAGTTTGTTGAAACGGCGCGTTTGGGTCAATACGACCATTCATCCACAGAAAAATATTTTTTTTTCCTTCTAGAAATTCTGCCAGGTTATTCTGTCCAGTATGTAAATGTAGTCTCATGCATTCGAAATTGCAGGCGACATAGTGTGGACGACCCAGACAAATAACTGGATGGCGTCTCAGAAACAACATTATCATTTCATGCAAGTTGAAGATGAAAATATCTTTCAACTATTCATGTCATTCCTTGTCTTTTCTTTAAGGGTTGATTTGACATTCAGATCTCATTTTGTTTACTTTGGGTTGACACAAGTTGCCGTTCATGACCTCTACGTACGACTAGTGTACGATTCACACTGTGTAACTAAGGAATATTTTGGTAAATCCACATCAGGGAAGTTTTGTTTAGTTATTTTCGGTTTGTTTTAGTGAACAAAACCACTAGTCAGTAAGCTGTGCAGTTTGCTACCAAATATTTTCTACACTTATCGTACAAGTACTCGTTATCAACTAGAGCTTCGTTTATCGAACTTTCGTTTATCCGACAATCCGTATTATCCGAAATACCATCGTAAAAAAGCATCAATCAGCAACAAGAACGTAGTCTATTTTTGTAGCTCTCGACTGTACCCCGTGGCGCGCCCGTCTACGCTGACCTGTGTGTCTGTCATTCATTGCATGAGGGAGGATGATCAGTATGACATAACTTTGTAAACTTTATTTTATATGGGCCAGTCTAGTAACTGTTGACTTCGACCCGTCATGTTTATCCGTCACGTTCGAGTTAAAAGACACCTATGGCGCTTCCGGAACTCGAACCCGGGATCTTCGAGTCGTTGGTCTAACGCCTTAGATCACACGGCTACCCGGTCGGCAGTATGAAATAACTGATGAAGAAATTGTGAATTTTTCTGTTTTATTGTAAAAGATTATTATTAGGTTCGTAATGTGTAAAATTATACCAGTTTGACGTTTAATAATAGGCTTTCTCTTAACACCTCATTATCCGACATTTTCGCTTACCCGACGTTCTACCGGTCCGTTTATGTCGGATAAGCAAGACTTTACTGTAACTCGAAAATGAATAAACGAAAATCGAGATATAAATAATGATTTTTTTTTTAAATAGTTGATTTGGTTTTAGTACTATTTTTTTTAGCTGCATGAAAGGTCTACTATTTATTACGTCAGATCCAAATTACATGTTCTCCCACTGAAAATAAAACAATGAACTCGGCACTAAAGTAGAAAACGCTGCCTCTCACCTACGAGGGAGCTAAAGACCCGTAATTCTTTAGATTGTTAGGTAAATAAAAGCTGTTTTTCCGTGTTATTGTCCACAATTAATTTTCCGCAGGTTCGAATCCCGTCGCCTAGCTTTATAGGAAAATTAATTATATACCCAAATTATATAAACAAAAGTTCATCATCATCAATATATCATTACTAACCTCAATCATCAGCAATTTAAATCACTATAATTAAACAAACAACTGCAAACGTAATTCTTCCAATCAAAAACCTTACTTTCTCTTCATAAGGTACTCACAAACATTAATCAGCAAAGTATCTTACGTCATTTTGGTAAGTAAGGTAAGTGACTACAATAAGGCCCAGGGTCAGTTTCTCCAGTATAATGAACTCTCGTGCATAGATGGCAGGAATAGGTAGAAGCCTGAAGAATACTAGTGTGATTGCTACTTAGCATTCCCGAATCAGTCTCTTAATGGCGACAGTGTGGTGCGTCATAATATCCGTGTAGTCAGGAAAACCATTCATCTTATTTTTGCATCAAGATAAGTTCCATTTTTTCTCCATGTGCTTGAAGGAAATTAGTTTGGGTACTATACGTCACTTAGGCCACAGTTTCCGTATTAACAACATGTTTAAATAAAATGATTTTGTTGCTGGGTTTTGGAGAAACAGTTAGAAAATAACATGGAATGCAACGTCACTCATTAAGGCCCAGGTGGGCCTTATTGCGTTACTGCGTTGTAGCTTCATAGTAATTGAAAATGTAACAGTAATTAATGTCACAGTAGTATTTTATATCATTAATATCTAATCGAAATAACATGCGTGTATAAAGTGTGTGTATAGTGTGACAAAATGGGTTCCAAACGCGACTTGAACCAGTAACCATGCAGAAAGAAAGAGTTAACTATCAGCCAACCGAACAACATTCCAGTGGCATAAATCGCTCCTGCTTCACTTTCTTCCCAGAATGAAACAATGGAAAATGTTGCTTCTACCCACACAAAACTCAGCTCTCGATCACTACACTCTTGGCTAAAGGCAGACTCCGGTTTCCCACGGAAAATTATTTTGCGTACGCTCTAGGGTTGAAATCCTCAGTCCCTTGAACAAAGCGGTTTGGAGCCAACGTTGCCAAAAACTGGGAGTCTCGTAATTTTCAATTCGTAATTTTTAAAATGCATGTTTCATTTCTCAAAGAAAATTAATTTGAAAAAGAAGTTTTCTATTTATTTTGATTCCTGCACGCTTAGAAGGGAGGGAAAGAACAGGAGTTTTCTTTTTCCTTTTAATGACGTTAATAACACTCAATCCTTGCTGATGGAGTGTACAGTTACGGTACTTTTTGATATCTGTTCGGTTTCTCCACGCAATATTGCAACCTTAATTTCAATACTTTCCACTTGAAAACATCAGGCCATTTTATTACACTAACTTCCTCTGGGATATACATTCTCTCATAAAATATTTCAGGGTAAACTTCGATATTACATCTTTCACACTTACCACTTAGATTTGTGAAACAAGTTCAAGCGCAGTAATGTTTTTGCCTATGATGTCAGTGGGTTCGATATTGTTTTTCAGCAGGATACAGCAGATTGGGATGATAATCAGTTTTAGTATTTCAGAAGTGCGTTTGACAAGAACTTAGAAGTTGTTTCTATTGTTTGAGATTTCTGTCAAATGTCTTCCCGAAATAGAGGTATCAGAGGAAGATGGAGGGAAATTCCCTACAGATGACTCTTAACGCACTTGCAGCGGGCGAGTTTCAGAGGAATGTTTCCAAACGCTTCGGAATTCCAAGACGAACTTTGAGAAACCATTTGAGAACAGAATCTACACTGAGAAAGCTTGGAAGAAATACTCTCCTT
>JAGDQP010025484.1:0-26871 GCA_022664845.1 Lepisma saccharinum | reverse complement strand
AAGGCAAGAAGACTTTTCAGCATTTTCCCGGACGTGGCTGAGAGGACAGAGATGCATCTGGAGATAGAAGGAGGGTTGCTCCATTTCGTCACCGGTCATGGCCCTTATAGACAGAGACTGAAAGACCTAAACTTAGTTGAGGACAATATGTGCCGCGCCTGTGGAGTGGTTGCGTCCCCAGATCACGTTGTCCTTAGATGCCGGGAGACAGAAGAGCTAGTCAGAGAACAAAGAGCCCTCCTGGGGGAGAGACCCGTCACAGAGGTACTGAGAACTCCAGAACTGGTGGCGGTCCTCCGGGAGACGGCGAATAAAGTTTCATTATTCTACAAGAGAAGGTTCTTGGCCGGGAGGCGCGCCCCGGGGCGCGGCGCGATGTAGTGAGATCCCAACAGTATGAAAGTGTACAGTCATTACCGGAGTCAACAGCGTAATGTCTGCGCGCGCGAGCGGGTCTCCCGCGACAACCGCGGCATCCGCGTTTACAAACAAATATTCCAACAAATAAACGAACAAAAACAAATAAGTACCATAGTAAAAGTGCAGAAATTTTGAAACAACGTCTATCTAATATAACGGTACAAATTAAGAACAAAACAACGAAAATCTATATAAACAAGACTAACCATAAGTTAGTGTTAGTGTGATGTTCCTGGAACTCCAGCAATACGGGGTGCATTGCCGGAATACCGGTGAGAGACACTCATATACAGTGTGAAAGTGCGCGTGAGTGGTGGAGGGAACCGGGATGAGTGTTGTTATTATTACTTAGTGGAAATAAATATAAGTCGATAAACTGACTGAAGGCTGTGGAAACCGCAACCAACGGTTGAATGATATATACTACCCATGAGTGAATGAGTGATGGATGAGTGTGGTATAGTGACTACTAACGAATGAAGAGAAGAGGAAAAAGTGTTGCAGAACCAGTGAGTGATGCAGGACTAACAATGAAGAAGAAGATCAGCTTTTCTTCTTACCTAGAGGAACACAACAAGAAGAGATCGAGCAAGGAGAAGACTGGAAGGCAATCCCTGTGACGGGACAACAACTGTAATCCAGAAAGAAGAACCCAATTCCAAGGAAGCAACAATTAATCTTTCTTAATCTCGTTACAGGGAGATGCTGAAAAGAAGAAGAAGCCCTGCTCAAGCTGTGTTGTGTTGTCCTGTATTTGCCCTGTGTCGTCTTATCTGTATTGTATGTGTTTTTTCTATAAAATAAAGCATATAATAGTAGGTAGGGATCCCCCATGCAAATGTTCTAACAACTAGGAACATAGACCAGGAGGACATTCTGGACGCCTGGTCAAAAGTCCGTCCCGCAACACCAACTGTCTTGAACAGGTGGAACGCAGGAGATCCTTGGATGCCGGAACTCCGGCAATCCAACAATCTCTAGGGACAAGCCTGCCCCAAGCTGAGAAGTACTAAGACGTACGTGCTGCACGACCCACAAAGTGCACGACTTAACTTGTGCAAAGCATGCAAAGAGGCAGGGGTGGTAAGGCGGGCTCCCCCTATATATAGAGTCATCTATCGGTCGAATGACGAAGTTACCCCCAAAGACGAAGTTACCCGCGTTTAACGGTAAATGTTACAAGATACTGTAACACAGAAATAAATTAAAAAATAGACATAATAATACAAAATTACAGCTGCATATATCCGGCTATTCAAAAAATGGTATCCAAAGTATCCGTCTATTCAAAAAATGACAGATCTTCGGAATTCCAGAAGATTTGCTATTTAGGTCCTCGATTCCGCTTCATTCTTTCCATACCAAATATCGCTCCACTTTCCAAAACGTTCAAAACCGAACATTTGACGGAGATAATGGTGATTGTGGTCTGGCATATCCTGACCGTGAGTTCGATGAACGACTTGCAGACAGAGTCTAAAGTAAACAGTGCTATATAAACCAGCACGTTTCACAGTTTAACGATTCTTTCAGAAACTGAAAGGTCCTAGAAGATGCGAAATGAACCCAGTCTCATCACGATAACGCCACACCTCACAGTCTTAAACCGCAATCCAGGCAACTATATTGTTCCTCACTCGCTTCAGCGACTCCTTGCACTTGTTTGGCTGTATGGAAAGAAATGCAAATAGAGTGTACAAGAAACAAATGGAAGAAATGGGCCAAATAATCCACGTCGGAAATTGCTACTTATGAATTTGATGTTGGGGCGGAGCGTAGAAAAACTAACATGAAAGGTGGCGATTTTGGATTCGTGTGTTTAATGTGTGTGTTTATAAATAGGTTATCTTACCGGAGGCATAATTTTCTTATTTCTCGAGATATTTGAAGCCAAATATATGCTATTTGTTCCTATCGGCTCTTTAATATTCATAGCATGGACTCCTTTTCTGACAGCTTCGCTAATGCATTCACAAGTGTGAACAACATTTTTACAATACTTGCAATCTGTAACACAAAAAAAGTTCTGTACTGTCAAACAAGAATGCTTTATGTGTTGCTGCTGGCTCGCCAAATTCTCTAATTTTCTCTTTAATCCCGCCAAACTTCCCCCTCCCTTTCCCCTCTTTTTAATACAACGTGAAAGAACAGTGAAAATTACATGAAAAGCTTTTAAGTAATGGCACTCGGGTGGGTTGGTTTTCTCTAGATGCAATATCGGATCGATCTCGTAAATTCTTTAAAGTGTGGTGATATGTGGCTCTCCTGTCTGCTCAGAAATAAATCACTTGAGAGTATAAATTTTGCAGTAGGATTAGAGCTAAACACCAGAAAATCTTTTGGAATAAGCCAGCTTTACAGTTAAGACCTGACAATTTTATATATATATATATATGAAAGAGAGAGACTAAGGAATTAAAAACAATTATTTCAATTTTGCTAAGAGCTTTTTACAAGCAGTAACTCTTCGCGTTTGGTGAATTCAAACTGGAAATTACATCTCAATTTTCCTGAAAGAAAAGTCATGAGTTTCTGGTATAAAGGTAAATGATATTTGCTTCCTTTTAAAGCTACTTATAGTGTTAACTTTAATCGTGCACCGTAGAAAGTTTTCAGATAATTGTCCAGACAAAAATCTGAATAAAAATTTCGAATTACATTTTATTTATGAAAGTCAGAAAGTATTCAGTTTTCAATAAATAGTATTGGAATTTCTTTTTACAGGAATCTATCTACTGGTATTCAGACTATGATGAGTCAAATCATATCGTTAAATATTCTCTTTCGTAGATTCTCTTCAATATTGTTGAAAAGTTATGAGATCATGAATTGTTGTGTGGTTAAGTGCAAATACCGCCAGTTCAGTAGCGTGCACCGAACAGAAAATACGATTTTTTTGAATCCTTGATTAAAATAGGACGTAGCCTAGAAGTTGTATATTTCTGTTTGCCATATTGTTTCAAAATGGCCGATGTATCAGTGAACATACAAGTTGGTGTATATCCTTGTATACTTGTTTCAATACTAGTAAAGATGTACAAATTAGGAAAGAGTTTTACTTAAGCACAAGGAAGGCTGCTTCCATTGGCTAGTACTAACAACTATGTACGTCAAGGATATGTACTTGTCCCGTAAATTTACTGAATTTTGGTATCTAAATTGTGATGTAAAGTATTGTGGTCCATAATATTGATTTATAGTTGAGGATACGTGATATGGGTAATTGTCAGATATTTACAATGGCTGTGAGTGCTGGTCAAATCCATCTTAAGTAGAGTTTGGTCATCCACTAAGAATCTTAGCCTTTGACGGAAATTTACACATAACCAATCAGAATTTATATATTTTGATCGGCCATCTTGGGTCAGAAATCACTAAGCTTATAGCCTGTTGTCTTTCCGAAATTTTCGAAATTTGTTTCAGTTACCTTCAGATTTTTTATTTGATCTATATAAAAATGGCCTTTTTTCTTCATCTTGATTTCCTTTATTGCCCCGTACGTTTTTTTATATAATCGACTGGAAAATAATATATTTTGGTCAACCATTTTTCACTAACAAGGGCTCAAGTTTGGAGATTTTGTAGATATAAAATTATCGTAGACAACGAAGAAAAATATTATTCGTCACTGCTTTCTGAAAGTCCACTCACATATTGCAGTGTTAAAAATAAGCATTGCATGACCAACAGCAATATTATACTACACGTACTTTGACGTTTCACACTACAGGTTAGTTGTTTGTCCAGCTACTAAATGAAAAAAAAAGTTTCGGAAATCGAAACAGTTCATAGTCTCGATTTCCGACATTCCAATTTTCGGAATCCCATAATTCCTACTTCCGAAAGTCTAGAATTCCAAACTTATGAAATTTCAACTTTCTGGAATCGAATAACAAAAGTTTGGGGCATTTTGATTTCGGAACATGAATTTCAACTCATGAATGTTCCAAAATTGATTGATACCCTGTGCAATACAATCTTAGATTCTGTGGGAAACTGAAAGGATTCGTAACTGAACACAACTTTGGAAATTATCAAATCGAAATTCTTGATCTAAGTGCCCTGTTTAGGTAGGATCACCTGTTGTGATTCTCACGAGTTATTGTAGTGAAATATCAGTTGTATATCTCACAAACAGAGGTTGGTACACCTGTTTAATATTACAGTTCGGTGACTATTGTTTCAATGTTGTTATGAAATATTTGAAAACCACAGGAAAAGAACGTGCTTTGTTCATTGTTTTGCCAAATTGGATAAGAGTGACAACTATCAGCTCTTTGGAGGGTCTTCTCAACAAATTATCACACATGAAGAGAATAAGGTTAGCCCGTCTATCATAAGCAATTCTTTATTTGATGTCGAGGTATGAGGTCTGTCTAAAAATAAAAACGGGACTGGGTCTGTTGTATGGGTTATGGGAGAACTAAGGATATGGTTATTATGTAATCAAATAACATGATGTCTTGGTAGTATAGGACTGTAATCTCAGCTTTCTGCAACCATTAGATGTTTTAAAACATGCTTTTGTTTACACCTTTGTGTTTGCAGGTCGTTCAGCTGTGAGAACTGAGAAACGAACCACGAACGTGGAGCAACGAATCAACCTGAAATTTCTGGTCCGATTGAGGAAAAGTCCGTCAGAAGCACTTCAAATGCTTCGGCAGGTGCATGGAGATAATACAATGCCACGCACACGCGTGTTTGAGTGGCACACGAGGTTTCAAAGTGGAGCGCGAGGAAGTGCAAGATGATTCCAAGAATAGAAGGCCTTCAAGAACCAGGACTAATGATAACGTCGAACGGGGAATGCAGGTGTTTTGTGCTGATGGTCGGCTGACTGTTTGAGTTCTTGCCACAGAGTCAGGCGATAAATTAGCAGGTATACAAAGAGATCCTGCGACGTTTGCCGTGTGCGAGAAGAGACGGGAGTTGTGGCAGGACAAATCGTGTGTGCTGCATCATGACACAATGCCCTCAGCAGTTCCTGGCCCAGAGAAACATCGCTGTCCTCCCTCCCTATTCCTCTGACTTTTCCCCTGTAACTTTTTTATTCCCCAACCTGAACGAGATTATCAAGGAGACCCGTTTTGAAGGCGTGCAGACCATCAAGAGGGCCGTAACGACGAAGCTGCGGAATATCCTAGAAGAATCCTTTCAGCAGTGCATAAATGCGGGGCAGGAAAGAATGGAAAAGTATGTTAGACTGGAGGGAGATTGCATTGAAGGAGACACCATGTAGTTTTCCGTTTGGTACAGCAATAAATTGTTAGTGACGCCAGTCCCGTTTCTTTTCAGACAGGCCTCTTATACGTAATGCTCCTTTGAAACACTCTTCTGTAGTATCAAGGTACGTTCCTTTCTAGTCTTAATTTAGGTATTTCTTCTTCAAAAGCAACAGTTCTGTTTATGCTGACAACTTCAATAATTACGGAGCCCTGCAATAGTTTACTATAATTAATTGACTTAAAACTTTCGTTTGCTACATTAAAAAGATTGATAATGACATCAAGATGGAAAGCGGAACAAACAAAGAACAAAGTTCCTGTTCGAATAAGAAAAAAAAAACGACAAGAGCTTAGTGCTAGAACTTTCACTGTTATTTCTCACCCACAGAAAGTGACAAATTCCTCCGTTGCACGAAACATGGCGTGTCTTACTGTTCCGTTTCTTTTCTTCTATGAAAAAGGAGACTAAAATGGTTTTATAAATTCTAAGTATCAATAGAAACCATTATTCACATGATCTTTTCAACTAAGCATAACGGACGAACACTTCTTAAGATATTAGGTCAACTTTTCTTAAAAGAGTTTCCATTCCGTATGGAAGAAAATAAATGGAAATCGTAGGCACGCTATCTGAACACAAAACAAAAGGACCAAAGTTGTTACTTTTCAAAACCCCCCATTCTTTATTGGTTCCTTGATTAGTTTACCAGTTTTTCTCGTGGTTTATTTAAGAAGTTTAGTAGCTTTGATTTTCTATACTCGTATACAAGGATGCCGCTTGAAAAAAACTAATTAATGCAGATGATAAATGGCCACGCGTTTGTTCTGTATGTAAGATGTTGTGGGTTCTTTCTACAGTAAAAGCCAATGTATATAAAACGATTGGAAAAGGTTGGAAATTATTTCGGAATGTTGGAAATGTGAAAGTCCGAATTCCAGAAAGTCTGAATTTCTGAATGTCAGAGCGGAGTTCTAAGCAGTCATATTCTTATGGATAATTTCCACTAGATTTGTTCTAGAGAAAATAAGGATGAACCTAGGATAACTGCTGAAGATTTGATGCTTGTTTGATCGATATAAAGCCTTTGATCACTTCTTGATAGAATGGGACTGGGATCACAAGAAAATGTCAGCCAGTGATTGATGTTTGTTGATTGTGGTGCGGTAAGAACATGGAACATACATGGAGGTGTTTTGTATGTACTTCCTTAGCAATGATTCTGCCAGACCTCCTGTGTGGGGGGAACACACCCAAATTCTCAAGTACACCCCCAATTTTAAATGCTTACGGTCTAATAAATATCGAAACAGTACAAAATTCCACTTACACTCTTTCCGATTTTGACTTTACACCCCCCTCCCTAAACTGAATATTCTGGCGGAATTTTATGTTCCTTACGATCATGGTGGAAAGTGTAATAACAAAACAAATGCAATAAAATTATTTAAGACAAACAGAAAGAAACTAGATTTGTTTCCTTTGCAGTCAGCGAAATTTATTCATTCTCAGTTCTTATATTCATTTGTCCTTTCATAATGTATATATATAAAATTCAATGGGGGTGTTAATCAAGTTAAAACGGTTGAACTAATTACAGCTAAATTTGGTAAAATAATAATTTTAGGCATTAGTTTTTAACCTAGTTAGGGCAACTATGGTAACATTGTAAGAAGGTTTTGACTGATTCCAAGAACAATTCACATCTTGATACGGTGGATAACATTGATAACCAATTCTGTAGTAAATAAAAAAAACTTTGTAAATGAAAAAAAGTTTTCCCTCCTTTTACTACCTGTTTGGCCAAGAACTATATTTGAGTAGTACCAAGGAGGGACTCTCAATTAATATATGAACTCTTAACATGGCTAGGGTGACCAGAATTTCTAGTTGAAAAACCGGGACATTTTTTTTATCACGTGTCATGTCAAGATACAACAGTTAGTTGCGGTACATTATTAATGATTAGTTCTGTTTACGTCAGGCAGACAACGACTGTGCAGAATCGAGCCTGTCCTTGTATTTCTTACTGCTACCACATTTCTTGATATCCTTTGACACTAGCTGATAAAACTCAGCACTGAAAAATCTATAATTATACAGCACTTGTAATGTTGCTTCCAGTATTTTCATTTTCGGTCTGTTTCTCTCTTCTGTCAATTGAATCTTCATGTAGGAGAAAATCTTCTCAACGGGCTGCAACGTTTGCATTGTTACATGGAATTGCAACAAGCTGCGGTGGCTTAGTGATACATCCTGTGTCCACCTGTGGTGCGTGTGTACACGGTTCGATCTCGGCTCTTGGAATGTGAGTTTTGTGTTGGACACACACCGTGTGCATGGTTTTCTCCCGTTTCCTCATCCCATCATTTCACCCGTCATCATCCATCCGACATGAGCCAAGGTTGTCTAAATGCCTTAAAATAAAATTCACTACAAAATGGAATTGCGAAAAAAAAACATGGCTACAAACTTTGTATAATTCAGAATACTGTTCAGAAAAAAATAAACGCATTCTTCGTGGAAAAGTTTGTCTTTCCACGCTTCTTGATTTCAGATTTCAGGATATCACTCAGAAATGTCAGTTTGATCCAAGAGAAGATTTTCATTGATCTCTACTTAATTATCTTTCCGGACACATGTTCCCATAACCATCCAGGGAAAACAAAAATCCCTAAACATGAAAATGATTTGCTGCTTGAAAAGAAACCACGACAATTTTGTGTCCCGAAGTAGTTTATCGAGACACCGAGAAGAAGATTGAACATCAGTTACAATGCCGGTTATCTGAGAGTATCCTCACCCGTAACATGGCCGACTTAGTTGATGTTTCATTTTTATGTGTTCAAGGTCTGAATTCGAGCATTCCAATAAAGAAGGAATAGGACAAGCTATTGAGATCAAGATGGGCACGAAAACTATTGTGCTGAGTCCTTTTGAGTATATAAATAGATCAACTTCTTCACGTGCTGCAAACGAAGAAACTGCCAGCGCCAACAAGATGTCACGAAAAGAATTACTTTCTTCCATTTACTTGTCAACAAAATGTCTAGAGAGGTAATTCTGAGAAAAGAAAGACGAAAAATCATATATTTCAGTAGTTTTCTATCATCAACGAACGTAAAGCTTCCTACTCTCTGTGTTTAAAACAGATCTGGAGCAACACTTGAGTGAAACGAGATAGTGAGCCGCTGCACAAAGTTGATATCTAAAATCAAACAAAACTTTCATCAGGTTAATTCTATGCTTGAAAAAACAAAAGAAGCCGACAGTATAAATTGGCTTTTCTAATTTCATGCAACGCAGTAGCTACTGGATATGAAAATGAATGTTTGTTATCTGTAAAATGAATATTTGTTTGGATCTGATTAAATTTTGTTGTAACCTTCGTCAAAATGATGTGGAATCTATGAGATAGAAATCAAGTGGAATATAGAAAGATTACTCCTGAACAGTGTCGCGAATTTAAAGTTCAAAAATGTATATTGTTTAAGCAGATGAAGAAAAACGCTCATCATAGAAGTCGATGAGAATTGCTTTCGAAACTGTTCAAAAGCTGGAACTAGAGTGGTCAAGTCATATGATGTCTGCAAAATTACTGAATATTCGAAAATAATAGGATATTGAGTGACAACAGAATACTTGGAGTAACATTGAAAGAATCGAATATTCGTTTCCTACTATTACCTATAGAGTCATTGGGGGTGAAGTGGGTAATGCTAAGGTTATGATGATCTGGCAACATCGTAATGAGATGAAAGAGAGAAGCAAGTACTATCAGCGCTACAGTCATTCTAGAGGGACGTACTGCATAAGTGAATCACGAAAACAACGCGCAAGAGAAGTGTCAGAAGACACGTATTTGTTTCAAGGCAAGTAAAACACTCATGGCTTTTTCGTTCTTATAAATATTAAACATGAGAACTTAAGCTATATACCGTGTTTATCACACAGCTTTGGAGTGCAGATTGCACAATATCATAGAGCAAGGTTTCATTGTGCATATGAAAAAGATATTGATGTAGATCCTGCATGGAATAGTAAGAAAGTGGCAACGAAAAGAAAAAGCATAAAATGGGGTGAAGTGGGTAATGTCATGTGGGGTGAAGTGGGTACCTTTACTTCATTTGCATGTACGTTCAATAGTGATGTGTAATTTATCATCGGTGTATATATAATTATATAACAAGATTTATAGATTAAGATGAATTGAAATGAATTTATTTAAACCTTTAATATAAGGCTTAGGCTGAGATAGGGGAGGGATAAGGATGTGGAAACGTAGCGGACAGGGCCTATATATAAGGCATCATCCCGGTATTCACCTGGTGTGAGTAAGGTGAACCTTTGGACAAGGCTTTCTTCCGACCTCTGAGTGTATTCTTTAAGCAAGCATGCAATCAGTGGCTTTTCTAACATCCAGGTATATTAGGAAGTTCAGTTTGGTCACCTACTCAATGAAGCATGGGGAAGGGTTGCGACAGCTGGTAACGGCGTTGCAGGCTTTACAGCAACTGGTATATTTCCACTAAACAGATTGGCCATATCCGATGATAAACTTGTTATAATTCAGCCCACGGATGCGCCTGATCACGAAGCGGTAAGTGCTGTTCAGGAGCCCGATAGACAAGAATCACCAATAACAAGAGCACAAGAGATTTTGCCTTCCCCTCACAAGAGACCGTCAGTGGAGAAGAGGAAGAGAGCAGGGCAGGGATCTGAGATATTGACGTCTCCAGACCATATTGCGAAATTCAGAGGAACAAAATATAGGATGTTTCTTCAGTCCGAATGTCCAGACCATAGCATTATGAAATTGAGTGGGAAAAAATTGAGGAAGTCTCTTCACTCTGAATCCTCGCGTACAGAAAATACTTCTATCGACGACAACGTGTGCAGGTTCTGCGGAAAATCTTTCACCAATGCGATGTCCAGCAAATTTTCTCAACTGGATACAGTGTCAACAGTGAGGTGTTTGGTATCATGAATACTATGTTGGTGCTTCTAATAAGTTGCAGTTTGTGTGTGGCAAATGTTGACTGATGCTTTATTCCGTACTAATCCCCTTTTCTACTCCATCCCACAGTTTCCAATGGAGAAGGAAGCATGTGGACCTTGTTTATAGAAAAATATAAAGTTTTGTTTCAGCTATGCTAGTGTAAGCAAGAACGCCTTAACTCTAGTTCACATTGTGTCGAGAAAATGTTTCTGTACCTCGCAATGCCCCATGTGAGTCTGTCTTTCAGTTTCAAAGTACTGAGTCACTTTTTACCCATAGTATCTAGTAGATAAAACATTACAATTTAATTTCGAACAATTGATAGTATTTGTCACAGTGCCCATTGTTACCCATATAATTTCGTTCTTGACTCAAACAGGAGATAAGGATTTCTATCTTTACTTGACCTAACGACTGGTGGACTAGTTGTCACTGCATACGTGAAGCTATCTTTATACTCACTTCACCCCATGCACCTACCGACTTCACCCCGTCACTCGGGGTGAAATGGGTAATTCAGACATTATTATTTCCTGTTTTTTTTTCTGTCTTATCTTATATCTTTGTATTACTCTATATTTACTTTGTAGCAGAAAGTTCAAAGTGTAGAAATTACCAAAAAGTTTTCAGTTGAATACAAATATATGGTAGATATGTTGCAATATGTTTGAAACATACCCACTTCACCCCCAATGACTATATTCTTGTTGACATCAGAGGTGAAACCGAGTCACTTTCGTAAACACGATCTTACCCGAACATAGGCTACCCGGTCCGAAGAGATATGATCAGATTACAGACAAATATAACATCGTGCCTCATGCAAAAACTAATATTAATACACTATGATCATGGATCTACTACTACTACTGCTATTATGTTACATCATAGGGAACGACACTTCTCCTGCTACTACAACTTAATTAACCACTTAAGTAATGCTTCAGTTAATTACAAGGCCAAAGTAGGAGTGGGTTTGATTCTCGCAGTACCGAGAGATCAAGAGGACATCGACAGATAGAGAGGAAACGGAAGGAAAGGTAAATACCTGTCTCTGCTGCGAAGAATCCAAAGAGTCCCTAGGAAAAGGGAATAATTAACTACAAGAATCATCCTCTTGCAGGACAAGGGGGCGCAGCCTTTACTATCTACCAAAGAATCGTCCTTTCCCAAACCCAAAAATATAGTTAGCCAATATGAACTATTCGTTGTATTCGCTATAATACATGTTAAATTCAACAGAGGGCGATAGTTGTGTGTGTGTAGAAGATGCATAAAGAGTGTTTTAAATAGAAGCCTGTAGAGGGAGTCGCTAGTTTTGTGGACAGCGTTAAGTATGAGGGAAGTAATTTCAAAGCATATGTAGGCCAAATATTGGGCCCCTGTACCTTATAATACCCTCCCTCCTCTTTGAATTCGTTTAACTCAGAGAACCGAAAAGAGATTTTTACTCCTTTCACAACATCTGATACAGGCTTCCATAGTTGACTCGGAGGGCCCTAGTATCAACATTGTACAATATTGTATTAAGTATCAAATACATCTTGACTATCGTTTCTAATGTTCATTTTAATATCAAAAAGAATATATGTTTCTAGATTACAAATATACATTTAAACACACAAAGTCGATTTTTATTATTTAGAAGTAACGTAGCTTCACACGTTAAATACTTACATCAAATCAATAAGATTTAGTATTAAATATAATAAACATAAAACTTTATATGTTTCAGTCAGTTTAAGACAAATCACGGAACTTTTAAAGAACCGGACGACACTGAATTTGTGGACCAGAAATATGTAGTTATGATTAAAATCATCCTATCAAATCCTTTATCCTTCCAACGCTTTATAACAGAAAAGATACCAGGAATAGGTCTAACGATTTTCCCCATAGAAGAAACTCCAGTATACGAGGACACTTCCAAAACAAACAAAGCAAAATGTCTTCAAAGTTTCAAGGACATAGAATTTGAAAGTCAAATATAGTGAATATGACTTCAGGATTTCAATTCAAATATCTCATGCTAAAACCTCTACTACATTTCATTATGGGCATCCCCACCAATGTAAAAATAGATCTCAAAACATACTTAAAGCAGAATAAATTTCCAATCTCTAACGTTACCAAGAATTCAAAATGACAAAGTGAGTCCCACTTCCTTTGGTACGAGTTTTCACCAAGGATCCGACATTGATCAGTCACTTGCTGGCAAATGGAATTACAATAGGTTTTAACAGATATAAGGTGGAAGAATGCAGGACAACAGCCAGATCGTAATCCATGTCGCAACTGCATGCCTTATCATGGAGAATTAAAATGCACAAACAAACCGAATTGCTTTAAATGCGGTGAATGCCATCCAAGCTTTAAATGATCCACCCAACCCAACAAGAACTATTGTGCTTCGTGTAGGCGACAGGACATCGTACTGCGGACTGTCTCCGGTGGGACACGAAAATCAACATGAAACTTCCACAGTGCATTGACGATGTGTTAAAATGAACACTCCTGTAGTACTACGTTTCGGAGTTTGGCGGAACACGAGCTACAGGACTTCAAAGTTTTCGAAATTTTGTTCTGAACGCCTGAACGGTAGGCAACACTTCATACATATGTGTTGAAGTTACGCATTTTCTATTCACTTTGTATAAAAGGTTGAGCTGAAGATAATTTAAATGTTAGATTAAAGTTATTGATTAAATTGACGTGCTAATTAATTGCTCTGATCCTTACCAAATTCGAATTTTATACAAATACAGGGTGATCCAAAAGAAACTTCCCATTCGTAACCAATTGATTTCCAGAAGGAATGCGGACACACGGAGCTTTAAACTTTAACTTTTAACTTAAAGGAGAATGTGCCATCGTGGTCAAGCTTTGCATGCTATTCCATTTTATTGTATTCAAGTGGCAACAAGTGAAAATTTATTAAATGACCACGTAAGTCAAGCGAAACGTCATGTCCATGGTCTTTAGGTTCTATTTACACAAGGATGTGATCATTTACTAGTTCATTTGAAAATTTTGCGGGAAATGGAGTTTGCAACACTCAAATATTATAAAGGTAAACTTGGTAGATAAGGTAATAGTTTACAATATATAACGTTTTGAGCGCGTCAACTGCCACCATTAGTGTAAAAGAACTCCTGGAAATATCACTATGCTAAATTTAAACGTGGTACTTCATGTTTTTTTAATCACCTTTGATGAATACGTTAATACCTCTAGTTTCAGTTCAGCATTGCATGTTGGAAAGAGGAAGCACGTGGGTTCGAACTCCGCTGCCAAACATCGTGCCTGAGTGGAAGTTAGCGGACAGAGGTTTAGTTATGGTGCCAACTCAACATTCGACTCCCTAAAATTGATAGAAATTCTGGAAATTTTCAGGCACCATGTTTGGCAGCGGGATTCGAACCCACGTGCTTCTCCTCCCCACTGATCTGAAATTCCCGGCATGGACGTATTCATCGCAGGGATTGGGTGCTATTTGGATCACAAGCATGAGATAGCACATTTAAATTTTTCCCAGTGATATTTCCAGGAGTTCTTTTATACTAATAATGGCAATTAGAGCGCTCATGACGTTAAATAGTGTAAAATATTACCTCACCTACCTAGTTTCCCTTTATAATGTTTGAGAGTAGCAAACGCAATCTCCCGCAAAGATTTCAAATCAACTAGTAAATGCTCACATACATTTGTAAATAAACCTAAAGACCATTGTCATGATATATCACTTGAATTATGTGGTCATTTAATGAAATTTCACTTGTTTGCCAATAGACCACAAAATGGGACAACATGCAATACTTGACCACGATGGCATATTATCACTTAAGCTAAAAGGGGCGTGTGTCGAGAATCCTCCTGGAAATCAATTGGTTACGGGATGGGAAATTAACGGGATGGGAAGTTTCCTTTGGGTCATCCTGTATTTATATAATATTATCATTTGGTAGGGATCAGAGCAATTAATTAACACTTCAAATCCATCAATAACTTTAATCTAACGTTTAAATTATCTTCAGCTCAAGCTTTAATATAAAAGGGAATGGGAAATGTTTAACTTCAACAGATATGTATGAAGTGTTGTCTACTTGTCAGAAGAAATTAATCCTTATTAATCCATGTTAAACCAATACCATCACTTATACCTTATTACCTATATTATTCACAACATAAATAGTGGTTCACTATCTCAGGGGGTGGGTTTCGTGGTTTTGTTTGCTTGGGGGTGGTGTTGTTCTGTTGTGCATTCGATTTGCAGGATTGCTTAATTTACCAACATAATTCAAAGTTTTGTACCAAACCCTTATTAAAAACAAAGGACGAACGTGGCCTAAGATGGCCAGAAGTCCCACCTGGGTGACCCTGCGGGCCCAGGTATTTTTCATTTCAGTCAGTAAATCATACATTATTTTTATAGTTTGGAATCGCTGTGTTTTTGGTATTGTTTTATGCTTCATTTGTTATTTATTTTGTATAGTTCATTACCGATGTAGACTTGTTCGTTCACCGGCTGCAGGACGTTGAGGCGGCAGTGAAGGAACTCCTCCGAGGCAACAGTGAAGGCAGATTGTTATAATGGATCCAAAGGTAGGTCTAATGCCAGAACTGTAGAAACCCATTTAGTAACATAACTCGAGGCATGGTAATATAGTTATCTAAATCTACTCAGAAGAGGAAAATCTGCAATAGTAAGCCCAAAAGATGTCCGTTTAAACCTAAAATCACTCCTATTAAAATCCACACAAATACCTTAATTCAGCTTTAAATTTTAGTCACATATTCTGGCTCAAATTCTCGTTCAACTTCCAATCTAAGCATTTCTGGACAGTCTAAATTACATTTTGTCTAACCTTGATGGATTACCTGGGTGCTTGCTTGGTGGGGCGACCGGGGCCTGGTGCGGTGCCCGGTTTGAGGAATTGCTTATTGTTAAACCAAATATTAAAGTTTTTAACACATTTTCAGACGGGCTAGAAGTTCCTCCTAGGTGGCCCTACGGGCCCTAGGAATTTTGCATGATCGAGTCAACCATAAATTAAGTTTCTTTATATAAACCATTCTTCATATATGAATACAGTGTTGCCACTCTTAGTATAATTATGTTAAAACTAGCATAATTTGAACTGCTTTAGCTTCTAGCATAATGTCTTTGACATAATGAAAAAATCTAGTAATCCGACTCTTTAACTCAGGAAACCATAATATTCTCTCTCTCTGTCTGTCTGTCTGTCTGTCTGTCTCTCGCACACATACACACGCAAACAGACACGCTGCTTAAGTGGGGTGCCTGGGCCTCGTAGCCAGCAATGAGGAGTTGGGAAAGAGTCTAGGCGAGAGAAACATTCCATATACACAAAGAATTGGCCGTGCCGTGGTGGTGTAATGGTAGCATACCTAGCCGGCAACTGGGAGATGCGGATTCGAGTCCCAGTCGCGGCGTCTATCAATTTTTCCGTGTTAATTTCAGACATGCTGCTTGTTTTTAGGGACAAGAAATCGTAATGCTCGTTCAGTAGGCACAATATTAGCTATGAAGCAACTTCTGAGCTCTTTACTTCCACTCCCTTCCCCACTTTTTTAAACATGGTTCAAAATATTTTTTAAAAACTCAGCGTACTTTCAAAAATGTAAATTCATAGCGCTCTTATACTTCCAAATTACTATGAAATACAATGGACAGCGATCTCGAGATCTTGTCCATTAATGAGTGATATGTTTTTAATTAAATAATGACGTCATAATCTTTGATAACGTATCACTCATCAATGGACAATATATCGAGATCGCTGTCCTTTGTATTTCATAGTAATTTGGAAGTATAAGAGCGTTATCTTCTTAAAATTTTGATAATGCTATTAATTTTTTTAATATTTTGTAAAATGTTAAAAAAAAGTTTGGAAGGGAGTGATGATGGCCCTTAATAACGGAGACTTACTTTGAACAAATATAGACTTTATAAAAAAAAAAAATTAAGAAAATATAAAAATATTATTTTCGGTATCACCCCAAACCTGAATTTTTGAATTAGTATTTATTTTTAAGGCCTTTGAGCAACTTTGGTTCAGGTCGAAAATATATTATCATTAGCCCTGATGAGTTATTTTCACTTGCTATTTTCTATTTCATTTTTTTTTTCAAATTTGTACGGAAATCAAATTGATATGAAAAAGCTTCGTACAAATCGTGTGAAGAAAACCAAACTTCTTGTATTCTATAGAATGTCGTTCCTTCTAAAATAAGCTAATGTTATTATAATGTTATAATTATTATTGTAAGTAAAATAGCACAAAAAAGAAAGGCTATAATTTTTGATAATTTTCAATGAAATAGTATAATGTTGTTGCCGTTGCGGTATAATATTCGGTTGTTTAAGTGATAACGCTGTATAGAAGTGTCATGATCTCATAACCACGTATTTCTAAAATAATTCTTAAATACCAATATCATATTTACTGAATATTTTTTAGGTAGATTTCGAAGAAAAATATACCTATTGAGATCGATACGATATGAAAGTATATATATATATATATATATATAATATATTAACACGCTAGCGGCCATAATTTTGAAGATATTTGAACCAAATTTTTATATGTTGTTTCTAGGCTTAATAGCTCGGTTAAGTTCGTTAATGAGCAAAATCGGTCACCATCTTGGATCCAAAATGGCCGCCGAACCCATTGTTGTATAGAATACACAGCCTAAACCACTGGGGCTATTGAAATCAAATTTGGCATAAAGGTACAACATCACTTTTTGATTACGAAAATGTTACCTAATGAGTTCTAAGATGCCATCTTGGATCCAAAATGGCGGAAGTAAGAAATCTACTTTCCATATTGTTTGAGCTAGAGATACGAAATTTGACATAAAGGTGTATCGTCACTAGTAGTTCAAGATAATATTACGAAATGTTGAAAAAGTCGCCATGTTGAATTCAAAATGGCCGCTGAACCCATTGTTGTATAGAATACACAGCCTAAACGGCTGCAGCTAGAAATATCAAATTTGGTAACACTATACATTATTATTTGTATGTTACTAAAATATTACATGATGTATCCAAAGACGCCATCTTGGATCCAGAATGGTGGACCTAGAAAAACATTTTCCACGCCGTTTGAGCTAGAGATACGAAATTTGGCATAAAGGTGCATTATGACGAGTAGTTTAGGGAAATATTACAACATTTGGGAAAAGTAGCCATCTTGGATCCAAAATGACCACTCAAAATCCCATTTTGCACACGATTTGAACTAGATAAATGAAATTTTACTTAAAGTTGTACCATCACAAGTAGGTTACGACAATATAAGAAAACTTTCAAAAAGTCGTCAACTTGGATCCAAAATGGCCGTCCCAAAAAACCAATTTACAAATCATCGAAGGTAGAGAAACGAAATTTTCTTTGAAGGTGTATGACCAAGAGTAGGTTACAATAAATGGGGTAAACCTTCCTTTTGGGGGCAAAGCCCCCCGTGGGAGGGTACAGATGGATACCATGGTGGTGTAGTGCTGCAGTGAGATTTTGGTTAAGATAAAGAAAGGAGGCGCATCCTCTCAAAAGCACTGAAGTTGGGGGGCGAACCCCCTACGGGGGTCTGGGGGCAGCGCTCCAAGCGAAACAAAGCGATATATATATATATGTATGTCTTGTGGGGCATCGTTGAACAGCTTTTGATGAATAATCTACAAAACAATAAATAGTTTCTCGATAGCTCTCATATAAGGCGAGATTTGAGTTTTTGAAAAATAAAAATAAAATCGAGATCTACCTAAGCCTGTAGGTACCGAAAGGGATTTTTTATTATTAGATTTATTCCTCTAAATCAGTGATTATTCTTAGCATTGTTAAAATGCATTATTACCATTTTATATACGTCAAGTCTTTATTACATTAATTCATTCAAATAAATTAATTATCTGATTTCAACCTTAAGCGAGTTACTTGAGTATTATAATAACAACAATAAACACAACTAAAGCTACTAAAGATAAAGATAAAATGAATTATATGGGCGGTAACAGCACTATGGCTTACGCCCGTCCCAATACGGGGGAAGTCCCTTATCTTTGTCACGTCTAAAAATAGCTGTTAACTAAAATGATAAAAGCATATAAAAGCTGAAGAGGTAAGCACTTCAGAAAAATAAAATCGTAGTAAAAACTAAAGATGTGCATTGTCTTTAGCATGAAAGGTAAAAACGTGAAGGCTGTAAATAGGCCTTCACAAAAATAAAATAATACTACATAAAACATAACAGCTATGGGACATAATCATCTCAGAGAGACGGAGATAAACCTGTCTCACGGACATAACTAAAAACTTTCCGCAACATACCTGGTGCATCCCCTAACAATGACGCCATGTCATTGGGGATGTTATAACGTTGTCTGAGATGATTATATCCGGGACAATCTAAAAGCACGTGACGAATACTTAAAACCACATTGCAATTGTTACAACGTGGTGGATCCAATCGTCGTAACAGATATCCGTGTGTTAGGCGACTGTGTCCTATACGTAGTCGACATAAAAGAACTTCTTCCCGCCTACTATCTCGGCAAGATGATTTCCATGGAGCAACAGTTAACTTAAGTTCTTTCAATTTATTAACAGCTACGTCATCCCATCGTCGCTGCCATTCATTGCGTGTAACTTGCTTATAATAAATCATCATGTCCTGCAATGGGACATGCGGGATATCAATGTTAGCTCCTAAAGAGGTCTCACGAGCAGCTTCGTCTGCCAATTCATTGCCATGGATACCAACATGACTTGGTATCCATGAAAAGACAACCTCACCACCGGCAGAGCAGATGGCGTTTGTCTTACAGAGAATATCTTGCACGAGCGGATGTTTCGAATACATATTGTCGAGGCTTTGAACAACACTCTTCGAATCTGTACAAACAAGGATGCGGTGGAAACCATGAACAAGACTAAAATCCAAAGCCTTTAAAAGAGCATAGAGCTCAGCAGTAAAAATAGTGGCTTTGGGATTAAGACAAAATTAACGGGCTTCCCCTTCTACAACAAACGCGCATCCAACAGATTCATCTGATTTGGATCCATCGGTAAAAACAGAGATAAAACGTGGGTACTGACTCTGCAACGCAAGAAAACGTTGCTGGAATTCAATCATGGAGGCCTCCGATTTCTTAAGGGTTGACAAAGAAAGATCAATCCGTGGGCGGGCAAGTGTCCACGGCGGACGGAGACTAAAACGGACAGGACAGACAGTTGGGCGGTCTGCATTCAGATTCTCCAACAACTCTGTCGCTCGGATGCCAAGTGGTCGGGTAGCGTGACCACGGCGTTCATATAGTGCTCGTTGGACTGGGTATACGATTAAGTTATGTGCTGGGTGTCTTGCCAAAGACGATATCTTAGCAAGGTAGCTCAACACATAGTACATCCTATGAATCTCAAGCGGTGGTTCAGCGGCATCAACACAAAGACTGGTGACAGGACTTGTGCGATACGGACAACTAAAGCTACTACTAAATACTATTACTACTAGTAGTACTATTAATAATTGCAATTACAATTTATTGCGGATTATTGACAATACAGCTTTTGGCCTGCGCTTGTCACCCAAATACAAGATAATGCAACAAGTACAGATATGGAATAGGCACAAGAACAGGCATTATAATACAGAAAATGAAACAATTATAAGAAATATATAACAAAATTAAATATGGAAAATCGTACAGAAATATAAAACGTATATAGAAAAAACAAAAAACATACAAGATTAAAATCATGCAAGATCATCATAATATCTGTTTAATTGAAGTTTTCATATATAAAGGTGAAATAAAGATCATAAAATAATAACAGTACTAAAACATACCAAAGTCATTATTTAGAATAAAATAAGTCCATGTCGTGACACCGAGAAGTAAGACAATAGACAAATGTGCATAAATAATCACGTATTGTAGTCGTATAGCATATAACCTTGTAGTAAAATTATTTGATTAATTTCAACCTTTTCTTAAAAGTTGGCAATACAGTTTCCAACGGGGCATATTGCCCAAATACCTGGCTATACATCCAGTATAAAAGTCCAATAGGTATACAGACTCGTGTTATATTATAGAGGAAAGCATATAGTTTACAAAGAATGCTTATATCAATATAAAACATGGAAAAACAGAAAATTATAAAGAATATAGTTAAGAAACATTCCAGCTAGTACACGCAGAATAATCGCAGTATCTGATCTAACAACAAAATAAGATTAGGATTAAAAGAGAAAAGTAAAAGATTACATTACTAAATAAATATATCATATTGGAATAACATTTTCCATGTCGTATGGCACCCAACATTAGTCAATAGACTTATGTGTGTATAATAAACTTGTAGTCACATGCATTTAGTGAGAGATACTGTCATTAATTGATCGTAAATATATTTGATTTTTTGTTGTTGAAATATATCTATCTTTTGATAATAATCAATAGTCAATTTCATGTATCGTGAGATTGGTGATGTTTCACAGTTAGAATTAATAAAAACAGAGGAACTTCTCATACTATATTCTGGTATCTTCATTTTAATACAATCTATAGTTATTTGACCATGCAATGCCTTATGAAATAATTTAATATCATTTATTAGGCGGCGATCGGATAATTTAGTGAGACCTATGCATATTCTTATATTCTCAATAGTTACACTACTGAATTTGCTCTTAAATTTCTATTTGAGCCAAGATCAGAAGTTATTCTGAATATTTTCGATAGATTGTTCTATATATTTTCTTTTGTAGTTCCAAACAGGACTTGCATCTTCGAGGCCCGATCTAACCAAGGAGCAGAACAAAACTTTGCAAGTTAAAAGACTCTTGCAATTTCTACAGATCCATTTTATAAGACCAAGATTTCTACGAGCTTTGGATATGATATTTTCTATGTGTTTAGTATAATATAATTCGCTATCTATAGTAACGCGTAGATCTTTAACAGTGGTTTTCATTTCTATCAAATGGTTTCCTAATTTATATGGATTTCCCAAATTATCCATAATAATAATTTAAAGCTGAAGAAAATAGTTTTCCCTCCATATGATCTTGCGTGTAAGCAATTCGATTTTTTGGATAACAAATTTATAGTTGCTAACGGAAGGTGACACCGCAATTCAGTAACATCCTGTTCTCTGGTGACAATAAGAGACACTCATCATATAATTTTTTACAGCTCCCCTATTTTCAATCCAGAATCAGATAAGACAACTTTTTATTATTTTAATTTTAACAAAGCTGTTCTATTCGACAGGAAATAATTAAAATGCAAGAATTTTTAACTAATTTATATATTGAGAATAGCTATTGTTGTTTTACAGTGTGATTTCTTAAATGCAAATGAAAGGAAAGGAAAAAGTTTTAATCGATGACAAATTTTTAAAATGAAAACTTAAATTGTGAAATTATGCAAAGTATTCATTATACAACTTTCGTATGCTATTACATGTATAATGCTCCCATGAAAGTTTCAATATTATTTTTAATTATTTACTCTATGTCTTACGGAACTCACAAGTTCATCGCCCCAGTAACAAATGGTCACCATAGGATTCAATCCTATTACTATTATTATTATTGTATTAGTAGTAGTAGTATTGTTACAGGCAATGAGACTGGGTGCTTTCAAAACAATCCATCATCAACGGCACAGTGCATGGAGTAGAGGGGACGACGTTCATCAACTCCCAAGGAGGTGCGCCTCCAAAATTCTGAACCACAAGGAAACTTTGATCTCATTTTTAGAAAGCAGTTTCACCTCCTACGATGAATCCTCTTCAGCCGGCGATCATGAACTTCTAGATAAAAGGGCTGTTAACGGTTGCACCCTCAGGGAGCTATTCCTTATGAATGGTGCCGCTGCTTTCAAATGAGTGATCACAATTGCCTTGTATTTCGACTCCTGGAGGCGCACCTTCTTGAGAGTTGAACTTCGTGACATTCACTCCTTCCATTGTTTCTTTGGCCTGTAACAATGCAATCCAGGACTGATGGTTCGATTACACGGCCTCAATGAACGCCCTGTAGACATTGATCTTCACTCTCTGTTCCGTGACAACGGGAGTCAGGATGCCTTTGATTATCGATCTTCAGAATTGGACAGGCCTTAATTTTCCCAAAGTTTTATATGTCCTGCAACAGAGGAAACATATAATTACAATTTGGCATATATAACGCATTTTTGTCATTAATATTAACAGGTGATTCCTCATATCAAAACAACACGAAAGTTCCTGTCACAAAGTTTCGAAATGTGTTTTGTTTCGGGACTACAGGCTACCGAAAGCGTAGGAAAATGAATTTTAGAGCTTCATACTTCTTACATTACGAAAAGTAGAGCTGATGTGGCATGGTACCGTCAAAGGCCTTATATCTGTTCTATCCAAAAATACATATTTCAAAATTCCGCAAAGGAATTGGAGATTCCAAGAAACTCTCTGAAGTAAAGACGAGTCGAATTGAGCATGAATGGACGGTTTTCCACCACGAGACAATAATTATTTTGCGTCAGGTTGATATTATTGTTAATGATTGCTATAAGAATGTAAGTTAATTCATATAGGATGGTATTATATATTTGATACGATTACTAGATTTGCCGAGTGTAGACTTTAATCTGGAAATTAACCTATATAATGAACCAGAAAATTCAATGCTGAGTTTCTCAAAATAACGCATTTATTAACATTGCCTTAATAGAAATATCAATCTTCGTTGTCATAGCAAATGATCAGCAAGATTTAGTACCTTCTCATATTTTCTGATATGTTTAAGTATATTTCAGGTAATCGATCAAATAACTGATACATAATCACGGAAACCTAATACCTGAAGTTAGTAGTAATTTATCATGCTTACTGAGTTCCACTTACAAGATACAAACTTGGTTTCCAAAAAGCAAACACGACATCGATCATTACATAAGCGAAGACAATGAAAGAATAAAATATTTCTTTCCTTCCCAAAGAACATCATATCCAATTCTGTCCTTTTGTCTTCATTGTAATATTCAATCTATTAAATTAGAATTTCCCTTTTAAATTAAACATATATTCTCAAGCAAATAATTCCATAGTATAAAATCAACTTTAGAACACACTAAAGTAAATTAGTTCCAATAGATGCAAATTAAAAATATTTTCAGTTCATGTAGTCGTCAAACTGAAATAGTTCCAAGCGTTCCAATAATTTCTTTTAACGAATGAACAACAAACATTGCACAGAAATTGACAAATATCTCATAGTTTAAAAGAAAAAATACGTTACTAAATCCATTAAAGAAGAAGTTTGCATTCATATTAATAAATCATACAACATAATATCATACTTAATTATGAAAATAAATTAAAGATTATTCCATATTTCCGAAGTTCGTAGCCATGATTGATCTGGTTTCGACATAACTTAAAATCATTAATGTTCCACAATAGAGTCAAGTAATGGCTTCCATTGTTCGTTTAACGTCCAGTTCAACTTCTTGCAGAAAACACTTTTTAAACCAGGATAACCATACTGGTTTTTTTAGACACTAGTCTTGAATGATTTAAGTATTTTTCAAAGCCTATTTTTGGATAGGAAATTATCAAAATGTACATTAATATGCTCTTGTTGATTCATTAAATTTTCCTGCACCACTGGTAATGTTTCATTTGACCTTGGCTCGTTCCTATCTTTGACTGTTAGTTTCGGTACCTGTTCCAATTGCTGATTCACCATAAACTTGTTTGTTGTAAGTTCCTCCTGTTTCATAACATCCTGTGACAACTCCGTATTCTAAATCGTATCCTTTACAATAGGACTGAATCGTTCACTGATCCATGCCTGTAAATCCGTATGTTTAGATTCCAGAATTGATAACGATTTTTGTAGCGAAGATATCATCCTTGTTATTCTGGATAATTTGTTGGTATTACTGGAAACTCTTGAAAAATTACTTACAGATTTGATTGACGATCAATCACGTCTATCAGAATCATTCCTATTACATGGTTGATATATATATCCGATGGTTTAGAATCACTTGGCTGATATCAAAACGTTAATAGTTGTTATTGCCAGTTCCCTAGCAATTGACTCATGCCCGGACGACCCATTATCCAAAGATGATGCTGTGAATCAACCACTAAGCTTTCCAATACATAAACACCATTATTGAATATTACTGGACTCACTGTTCTTCCTGTTACCTGGATAGTTTGGATATTTACATTCGTAAGCTTTACATCTGATGGTTGCATCACCTCAGTTACATTGATCTGTTTAACTTGTTGCAAACTAATGATATTATGACATGCTCCGGAATCGATCATCATATCATATTTCCTATTATTTACTTGCACCTGAAGAACTAATGCTGGTGGATATAGCATAGGATATGCTTCTTGAACCATGTTGATCCAAAAATAATTTAGGCCTAAGCCTACCTGCACGTTGGATACTGCGTTTTCATCTGTATGCTGATCTATTGCTATAACTTGAGTTATATTGTTTGAACCTGAAGAACTTTGTTTCCTCTTTCGTTGGCATTGGTTCTGAAAATGATTCATATGCACACAAAAATTACACTTTTTGCCGTAAGCGAGACATCTGTGTTTTAACATGAGTAAATCCACATTGCTTGCAATTAGTTATTTGAATAGGAGATCTTCTGTTGTCATAGGTCTTTTTACTACTCAGCTGATCTTGAGAAATTTTATTTGCCGATAACTGCTTTCAGAAATTCATGTTGGACTGTCTCAATGAATGGTTTCCTGCTGGTGTTGCGTTGTTCACTGGTATTTTCACTATATCAATAAAAGGAGTAGTCATTTTTCAAGTGAAATTGGTAAACCATGGATGAGCACACATTAGGTTGAACAGAATACTAATTTCTAACAACACTTAGAACAACCAACATATTTAGCTGAGAATAGACTATATTCTATTTGAACAAGCAGCTTAGTTTGTTTAAGAGCACTCCAATGTGGACCTATTAAAATGAAAACAAAAGTCTTCTTTATCATCTTGGAGTAAGAGTAAAGGCTCTTCTGTTCTATTTCAAGATTTATATTCTCTCCCTCTCTGAAATAGTATTCCAACTAGTTTGGTGAAAGGACATAGAAGTGTAATTTCTTCTAGAAGGCCCAAAATCACACACACAATCAAACTTACCATACCGTTCTTCGTTCTCTAATTGCTTCACCAGTGGTTCTCAACCTAAGAATTCATAAATACCAAGGTGCCGAAAAGCTTGTGAGTAAGGAACTAACCTAGATTTATTTAAGTTCAATGAAACTTTGTGAATTATGGTATAAAAATAATGTGATTTATTATATTTATTTTTTTCTGTTTAGAGGAGTAGAATTAATAACAAAATGTATAACATATTTTCTTTCAATTTGCATGTTGAAATATATAGAAACATAATTTCTGGCAAAGAAATTAAGTTCAGAAGATTCAGAAGGCCAACATCACAACCACTGCAGATCATCATCATCAAATATGTCTTCGAAATATAACAAAATTCATATAATGAAATTATTGGAATTCTTGTCTTCTCAATACACAAGAAAAGAAATCTTACATATGTTTTGTTTATGTCGCCTCTAACTAAAATTAAAAAAAAAAATCTTCAGGAATGATGTCCCCTACATACTTCATATCATTAAGAATTAAAATATATATAAAAAAACTTCCTGTTTATTTCAGAATATCCTATGACTAATACTAATTCTATTTACCAGGAATTCAATTTACCTCGTTGAGCTATTCAACGTATTTAATAAAATTGAAAAATTCTTTTTCAAGGGTGACAACTTTCCCCAACTATATCTACTGGAAGCAAAAATCGTATCTCTCAACTTCATCGTATACTGATCCCTCAACCTGGGGTATGCTGCTATAAGTAGACACTTAATTCTATTTTTATTCAGTGAAATAGGGAATATCTTGACCAGGAAATAACATCCTACGTAGATTCCAACCACTCCCATATTACTAGGAAGAACACACAAGTACTCCACATAATTATAGCACGGAAAACCTACACGATGTTAATCCTTCTTCACAAGAAAAACACTCTTTTCCCTTTTTTTCACTTTTCACTGTCATTTATCGTTGAACGAATTAAAAACGAAAACACCAAATAATAGATATCTTTTTCTTCCAGAATTATTTTTTTTCTTCAATCTTTATATA
>JAGDQP010025483.1:15290-26871 GCA_022664845.1 Lepisma saccharinum | reverse complement strand
TTAGGCCCCATGGTACAGATTTATCTCCATCCCCCCTAGCGGGCTGGGGCCCCATAGGGAAGGTTTGAACCATTTATTGTATCCTACCCTTGGTCATACACTTTTATACCAAATTTCGTTTCTCTAACTTGAGTGGTGTGGAAAATGGGTTTTGGGCGGCCATTTGAATCCAAGATGGAGACTTTCTCAAAATGTAATATTTTCCTAAACTACTTTTGTTAATACACCTGTATGCCAAGTTTTGTATCTCTAGCTCAAACGGTGTGGGAAATGGAGTTTTTGGGTCCGTCATTTTGGATCCATGATGTTGTCTTTGGGGACAATTTGTAATAGTTTCGTAACAAACCTTCGTACCAAATTTCGTTTCTCTAGCTTCAGCAGTTTAGGCTATGTCCTCTTTAAAACAATACGTTTGGCGGCCATTTTGGATCCAACAGTTTTTCAACATTTTGTAATATTTTCTTAACCTACTAGTTATGATGTACCTTCAAATAATGGTTGGTGTTTCTAGCTCCACCGGCTTAGGATATGAATTCTACATAGATATGGAGAGTATTAAGCGATTTAAAAGGATCTGCGACTTTTTGAGTCAAATTGATAAGTTTCCCCACCGTTTGAGGCCATGACGAATCCAACGGTGTATGGTTCATCTCTGTGACCTGTAGCTACGACAAAGAAACATACTGATTTGGCATTCTAAGCGACTGAAAAGGACCTGCCAGTTTTAGAGTTTATTTCATAGGTTATTTCATGCACTGAGACTGTTACGAATCCAACGGTGTATGGCTCATCTCTGTCGGACTTGTAGTTACTAAGAGAACTATGAAAAAGCACGAGGGGAGAATATTAAGCGATTCAAAAGGACCTGCCAGTTTTAGAGTCAAACTTATAATTTTCCCCACCGTTTCAGACTATGACAAATCCAACGGTATATGGTTCATTTCTGTGTGACTTGTCGTACTGAGATCAAGGAGGGGACACTCATACCATGTCAAAATACATAGGGAAATGGAGAAAACTAAGTAAATAAAAGGACCTGTCAGTTTAGAGCCAAAGTCATAAGTTTCTCCACCGTTTCGGATCATGACGAATCCAATGGTCTATAGCTCAACTCTGTCAGACTTGTAGTTGCTGAGATCCAGAGGGGACGGACAGACAGACAGGACAAACCCTACATCTTCCCTTATTCAGTGACGTTCATATGGATGCTCTAATAGCTTAAAGAAAAGTTCTTAAGTGCCACTTGAGGTGGTGGTCGGTATTGTCAGAGTCATATATAATGACGTGATGACTCAGAATAGAATGGGTGATGAAAATTGCATCACGGGTGCAAATCGTTTTCTTTGTTATAAAACTCTGACATATTTCTCCCTAAAAAGTAAGCCAGGTCGACGATTACTAAGTTGGTCAAATGAACTCAATAGAGTGTTCAAAGCGCACTGCGATAGGAAGAGATGACAATGAACGTAAGCATATCGAGCACAATGATTCGTACTTATTATTTAAATTGTAGCAATCAGTATTTCAGATACACAGGTTACAAAATACCATAAAATATTTCAATTACTCTCCATATATTAAATCATAATTTGGTAATAATCAAATTAATGTGTAATGTCTTGTTATTATTTTCAGGTTCTAAGTCAAGCATCCAGAACTTAAATGACTGTGAATGTTACCCACCCTGCGATTTTGATATGCATTATTTACTTCAGACGTCAACAAAAAGGTATAAATTTTATAATTTTGCAATCACATTGAAATGCCATTAATCAATTATTTTATATTCCTCCAAATGTAGCATAAACCAATGTACTGAAGCTTGAAAATTATACAAGTACATGAAGAAATGAATCAAATTCTTTATTTTTACTTTGAATGTTTCAAACACGGTTTAACATATTTTGTAATCAACAAATAAGTTACACAGAAAATAAATATTTACCTACCTTAACATTGGATATTATATGTCTGAGACATTGGTTGACTGAGAGTTTTCATGCATAATTTTCTTCCAAATTTATTATTCATTAAAAACAAAATCTTTATTCAGTTGTGGCGCCCTTAGCGAAAGTGTTCTGGTTAGGGCGTTTCGAAATTTAAATTAAAACTTACAAGAAAATATTTGGGATGGTACCTTATTATTCTTGAATATTCTCAGTTAAGGAGACATCGAAGTAACAATTTTGATCTGTTGTACGACGTAAAGTGATTAATCTTTTTCATAATCTGGATGAGTCGAGAAAACATTTTCTTCTTCCATGTGCAAATCTTTTATCTTTCAAATTAATGATCAGAAATTGATAATTAAGTATGATTGACAGTACATTTCTTACAACTGTCAAATAGTTACATATCCTGTACAACTATTATAAAATTAAGAGCAAGTATTATATCGATTTTTTCGGAAAGATTTCGAGAATGTAACATAACAAGAAAGAGCATTTACTTTGAATATTTTCACCCAATATATATATAGGTGTGTGTGTGCTATACTATAATTTCTTTTCTGAACGATTCCATATAAGAGCATGTGACTTTCACCCAAACTGTATCGTCTCATTCACGGATATAGGCCAACTTAGCTATATTTCCGAAAGATCGCCAATACACGAACACAATTGATCATCCAAACATAAGTACTTTTTCCTTCTTTAAAAGCATGAGCAGCTTATGATTGCATTTACCTATCGTTTTCAAAGTGCCTGAATATATCTGGAAAAAAGGTTTTTGGTTGGCTGTGCAACCAGTTATGCACCACTCGTTGCACTTCTTCATCGGATTGGAACTTCTTCCCTCCTAGTGACTCTTTTAGGGGCTCAGGCACCATTCACTGTGCGTCCCCTAGGCACGTAGTGCTCCAATACAACAAACACACTGTTGGTTCCAAAAGAGAGTAAACATTACCTTCCGTGCAGATGGTTGTGTTCGAAACTCTTTCGGTTCGGTGATGATGAATGTAGTTTAAACTATAACTGTTAGTCACATAAATAGCCAAGTAATCAATGCCAAATTGTTTCAGGTTGTCTTTCAATGATAATATAAATATGTTGGAGATTTATTCGAGGACGGGTAAATATAGAAATGTATTTTCATCTGTGAATTTTCAATCGAATGCTTTATCTATGGTGATTGTCTTTTACTTCTGTTAACACTCTCTCATTTATATCAGCCTCTATTAGACTGATTCCGTAAAGACTGTAAAGCATACGTCAAATGGTCTAACTGTCTATATTCAAATATAGATCTTTTCTTTCACCATTAACATTTTTTTTAAAGTGGGAAATATTTACAATACTAACCGGTACTTTAGAATAGATGGATATGATCCAATGTTCCTTTTTATCAATGTATTGTGCTACGTACGCGTATAAGTAAACAAATAAATTGGAGTTTAGTCGCTGGATGGTGCACAGGTGCTACTGCCAGACCAGCAACTACCTACAGTTAGTTTGAATTACCTATGGAGGCAGGAATTTGTCTCACTTCTTTTTAACAACATCTCAACCACAACCATCTCTATGATCCTAGTAGCTCCTGAGTTGGATATTACTACGGGGAAATGAATACCATAATTTCTCGCGGCCCACTTATCCAATCTAAATTATCTATACGGGTTTGAACTCGTCTCTTTGATAACTTACCGATGAGACCTCAATGACCTTCGTAGTCCTAGTAGTTCCTTAACTAAAAGTTACTACGTAGAGGTGATGCCCTTACCTCTGGAATTACTGACCCATCCTAGATGATCTATACGGATTTGAACTCTTCTTATTACAATGATGAATATGTGGCCCTATATGGACAGTACATGTTCTGGATGCTCGGCATGATTAATAAGTAGCCCAAAGGAGGGCGCGCCTGCATGGCGAATTCGGTAATTCTGTTTGTTTTCTTTTATATTTTCAAAGAAAGATTTGTTTCTACTTACAGGTAAAACTAGAAAGAACAATGTTCTGAATTATTCAATTATAACTCATTTCGGTTTTATAATAAATCAATGTGTAAATACGACGACCATCGAGACTTTATGTAGGCATCTGCATATATTGAATGTAAGGTACCTGGCCGTCAGATCAGATCAGCTCAGATCGTTATACAGTAGTTCTTTGCATTGTCGCAGTAAAAGCAAGTATTCTTATGAACCACGTGATTTTATTGGACATTCTTTCTCCTGCTTCGTATAATACTGCAAGCGACCGCTTCTCGTAAGAGGAGTGGAATTAGCAGCGTTGGGTGGATATCAGTGCGGACATTGCACCTTTGCTACTGCCTTATTCCTGAATATTATTTGTAAGCGACCGTTTTTCGGAACGAGGTACGGAACCTACATCCTGTTCCCAAACTGTGCGCCACGTTCGACTGATTCTCTTCGGAGGCTTGGGAACAGCAGCTCATTCCACCAGTTCCCAAACTGTGGGCCGCGAGTGACTGATTTTCTTCGGAGGTTTGGAACCAGTGGCTCACTTCTCATCCAGTGTTCCTCAACCTGTGGACAGCGGGCTACCTATTCTGCACGCAGGCTCGGAACTTGTTGTACGCATATCCTGGTCCATTCCTAGAGGGTTAACCTCCCTGGGCGACCGTTTCTCTTCCGGAGGCACAGAACCCGGCGAGCGCGGTCTCTCACATCATTTCTCCTTCTCTCCGGTGTGTCTTGCTTGCCCACTGCGGCGCGGAGGCGTACAGGCAAACCACACTGTATTAGTCTCGACGATACCTTTGCAGCGACATCTCAACTATCTTCGTAACCCTGATAGTTCCTAATTTGAAAGTTGTAGACAGGACATAGAGGGGATATAAGAGTGTACATAGTATGTATTATATACAGTAAAGATAATTTTTAATCTAAAAGCTATACTTTGTTAGGATTGTTGCAATGACATTTTAATCTGATAAGACGGCTTATCTGAAATACTAATGTGCTTATATCAGTTTCTAAGAATCGCAGTATTTATTTGAAAGTAGCCCCTATTCGGAACACACCTTACTCTTTTCTTTTTCTCTAATATATGATGAATCTGTAATCCATACATACGAACATGTGAATTGATTGTTTAAACAGCCAAGAGCAGTATTGTAAAGAAATTAATTCGTGTGGAGTTCGGTAAATAGTATTTTCATATCTTTTTGTATGAGATTATTTCTTATACAAAAATTGTCAATATATAAACTTTTTGTCACATACTGTACGTACATGTATTTCTATAAATGTCTCCGGTAGAAAATTACAATTAAATGTGTTTTTTTTAAATTGTTAATTCAACAGTTATTCATTCAATGTTAATATAATTTAGCAATAGCAAAATTTTAAGGTTACGTATACTAATTTTTCACTTTTTTCGTTCGACCCGTTTCCATAATAGAAATGCTTTCATCCGTCTCATTTATTGGTATTCTATTTTTCTTAACTGAATCTTTTTTAATAGTTTAAAATCGTAATGGTTTTCTCTCTATTTCAGAATAGTATTTCTAATCTAAATCCCAAACTAACAATGTAACAAAGTTTGTTAAGATCATTTTCATGTTCTTTTTCTTGTACTGAGATCTAAAATCTGCGTGCCCATTTCCAGTGAGTCAAAGGACAGAACCTTTTTTAAAATCTATAATCTTACAAGACTTTCGAGACAAAACCGAGACTAATGTGTCGAGACTGAGGTTTACAATTGAGACCGAGATCAAGACCGGAATTTTCAGGTCGAGATGAGACCAAGACTAAGACTGTCTTCAAAAATTCAAGACGATAACAAGACTGATGTCAGTCTCGTCTCAATGCCATCCCTAGTCTTAAACATCCTGATATTAATTAAAATCTTAAACTAGCTTATACGGGACCTAAGGACAGGATCTACAGTTTTTGTTAAAGACGGTTGCGAAAGAACCGCACCGAGAACTGAATGCATGGCAACGCGTACACAAAGCGAGCTCGTGCACCCCGACATCTTGTAAAATTTTATGTCAATTGGAAATTGTTTATTGAAAATTACACGTCCACTTTACTTCAAATTACCATATAGTATTAGAACGTAATCTTGGGAACTCGAAAAAAGATTAGTAGTGCCTATTCGCAGGAGAATGCGAAGTTACACTCGCTTTCGTGGGAAGCACGCTAACACGTATGTCATCTTCTGATAATTCTATCCCAATCTGGCAATTTGGCCTTCAGAGTAAATTTAAGCAACTAACACAAAAACAGAAGGGAAGCAAAAAAGTGCAAAGTGACAATTGTCGTTTGAATCTGTACGTTTTCTAAAGTGAGTGGTTGCCATATTAAAAAAAATTAAACATATAAAATATTGTCCCAAAATATATCCTTTGACGATTGCACTAATATGGATCAGACAATTCTAGTGGATCTTACTTCGTTCCTTAAACTCCACAAATGCAGTACCAGAAACATATACACTTGTCCTTTGTACTCATGTTTTTGTAATACTTAATTTATTTCTCAAGAAAACAGTAAATAATCAATAAAATTGAAAGTTTATATTTCTCAGAAACAACATATTTAAAGAAACCTCATATTTATTCCAGCGCTAAGTTTGAACCAGAAATATCTGTGGGCATTACAGACAATCAACGGCGAAATTTTAAAAAGGATTTGATGTTTGGAAAATCGGAATTACTCGGTAGGTGCAACTGTATCATATCGATAAACGAATACTTATTTCTTTTATCTTTTATCTTTGTCTTAGGTGTTCATTTTGGGTTAAAGTTTCTAATAGTATTAGTTTCTTATTGTTCTCATACGATTCTTTGTAATGTTTATATATTGGAGGTACGTAGATGTACTATTGTTTATTTCTTGTGATACGTTTGAAATAAGTTACAAAACGCACTGAAAATGTTATCCTTAATCTGAAGGAGTAGTCGAAACTCTATCTTAACGTTGCCGCTCATATGGTCGAGAAATAAATTTAGCACCTACCATAATGAAATTAATTATATACGGTGTACTTATTTGGAGGCAGAGTTTGCAGAGTATTCTGATGTCGAATGTGATACGGATTGAAAGTGTATGTTCTCGGGATATGCTGAACAACTGTAATTGATAAATTGTTTATGTGATGTTACCGCCATTATTTGTTGACATGTGGATGATGCTGAAGATAAAATGGAGAAATATTCTAGTATATAATAACGGACTTATATGAACCAGGAAAATGAAGAACATACTTACTTATCTAGATAGAATGATGTAGGAGGAGTTTCAATAAAAATATTTTGTGATCTGAAGTGGTTACTCTGGTTTAGTGCAGATGACGACTATAATAACAAGACTATCAAAAAGTTCACTTTTCTAGCAGTTGAAGTAAATTTTAGGAGTACAATTCCGAGGTTTCTGTGTGCTTAATATGAAAGAAACATATTCCAAATATTTGTGGACTGTATTCATAAAAGTGTGTTGTTTATAAGAAGTGAAAATTCATAGTGGTGAATTTTGTGTAATAACATATTTTGGAAAGGGGAACATAGGATGTACGCAAGGGCGGAACATGGTAAAACTTACCAGGTGACAAAGAGATTCACTGTGAAGATAGGTGGATTTAACACTACATACTTAAAACCTAGCATTTCCTTAGCATTCGGAAGGTCCTGTGATCGTTCCCAATTGCCGACATCCTGATTGAGGTTTTCCTCTGTAGTACCAGGCAAATGTTGCGGTGGTACCTACAAAATAGGTTCTGGCCGTCTTCCTTCCAACATCCTTTCCCAAACCTATCCCGGCCTGGACCTGAGATACCTAAAGGCCCTAAGATAAATTCAAATAGAAATCAGTTAGGTACTTAGAGAAAATGTCTAAAATCGACACATTTTTAAGTGATTCAAAGTCAAAAATATTTGATTGCTAAAAACGACATTATTCTAAAACCCTCTGGGCCATTAGTTGTTTGCGGAGCAAAGCGTTGTTCATATTCTATAGTAGACTACCTAAATTTTATTCGTATCGTTCTCCTGTCTTACATATGTAGATATTCAGTAGTTCTTTAAACACATTTTATTGCTTTGTGCGAAGAAATACTTTTTTAAATGATTTTATATTGCATGTAAATGTAATACCAACAAAATGTTTCAATTTAAAATAATTTTTATTATGTATACCCTGGTACAGCTACATGTGTCCCTAGTTATTTTCAGCTTTCGCCTCTAGGGACAGAAATCATGTCCATGAAAATTTAGTTATAGCTCAGAACATATTAAGCCTGGACACACCACAAAATTTAGAGCGATTTGCGAAACATCATTGTATTAGAATTTAATACTATGTACTTTTTTCGAGGCAGCTCTTTTGTTTTAAAAATTGGAATGCAAACGTTGTTGCCTGGTAATGCCTACTCTCCCCTAATATTCAATTCTCTGATTTTCTGAACAATGTAGAAATAAGGTTTGTTGATGTAATGAATATTTCCAAGTGAACTGTAATCCTTTGAAAGACGGAATAACATTGTGTACATAACTTTTGGCTACAAAATTCATCAGAGGAAATTGTACTTAGTGATATTATATTTTGTAGAATAATCGCATTATTTTCTGTAGATCCCATAGTATTACGAAATTCGGCTGAACGATGTTTCATTTATCCAGTGAAAACGCTGGAAGCATTTTCAACTGGCTCTCGCCTAAATTTCCTTTGGCGTAACATTCGGGAGGTAGTGGGTTCAAACCCAGCGGCCTACCATCCTGACTGAAGTTTCTCCAGGGTTTTGCTCAGTCACACCAGGCAAATACCGGGATGGCATTTTCAACATAGGCCCTGCCCGACATCTTCCCTATTCCTGACTCAGCCTTAGATGCCTAAATGCTATAAATAAAATTTAAATTCAAATTTTAGCAAAAAATGTGAATGCAACTGATCTCAAACATAACAGAGAAAACTGGTTTCACGAAGGACCGGGAATTTTTACGTCCGTTGTGTTGCCTAGGAAGGAAATTGGTAGAACACGCGACTACAAATTGGAAAGCGAAGCTTCAATTTCTGATTACATCATCACTCAAAATCACATTTTCCAACTTTTATCTAGGTATTTCTGTTGAATCGATAACTATATATCGGATAAGTATATACGTTGGCAAATCAAAAATAGTTCAAATCGTAAGAATGTGTACAGAGTGGTATTCATATTATACACATAAAGGAATCAATTGAACGCCTCAGTGATATAACGGCATCTTGAAATTCAAATAAGTGTATATACAAAGTGAACAAAAATTCATTGTCAAGATTCTAGGAACGAAAAGTTCTCATCAAAATAGAGAAAATGTGTCGTCGTAATTTGTTGAATTCCGCTTAGTCTCGAAGCTACAGGCTGCTGAAAGCGTGAGGAAATGAACTTTAGAGCTTGATATTTCCAGTACTATTAACAGTAGAACTGCAGGGTCAAAGTACCCTCAAAGATTTCCAGCCTGCTATATCCAAATATGCATATTTCGAAAATAGTCCATGGCTGCACAGTAGAGCTGTGCAGCTCGAAATCCGAAGCCCAAAGCAGTCACGCTTGAAACGTGGGAGAACTGGCAAAAATCCACTTCGAGCAACTTCGAGCGTGAATGGGTTTCGAGCACTCGAAAAAACTTCGAGCGCCCGAACTGTTCGAGTGGAGTGCCTGCTCGAATTATGTCATCATATTACATTTTTGTCATTATTTTCCTGTAACTGGTTAAACGAGGTTCAATGTTGCCAACTAACCTAATAATAATAATGGGTTATCTAACAAAAGCCTCTGAACTGGAATAGACTATATACGAAACCACGATTTTTAACCATATGTACGAAAATTTATCAAAATAAGGTAAATACACAATTTTCAACATATCTCAAGGAAACTTAACATAAGTTAGTAATTTGGCAAGACGAAGAACATAGAGTACGTCCGAAGCCAAAATTTGACACATATATACGAGGGTTGGTCAAAATATCTCAAATCCACAATTTTCAACATATCACGACAAAACTTTGCATATCTTCCTAATATAATCAGACGAAGAACATAAGAATACTTCCGAAATCAAAATTTGACTCATATATACGAGGGTTGGTCAAAATATCGCAAATTCACAATTTTCAAAATATCTCAACAAAACTTTGCACAATTTTGCAATTTGACAGGACAGAACATAGAGTACATAGAGTCCAAAACAAAAAAAAATAACCCACATATACGAGAGTTGGTCAAAATATCTCAAATCCACAACTCTTAACGTGTCTTAACAAAACTTTGAAAAAGTTAGTAATTTCACAAGACGAAGAACATAGAGTACGCCCAAAACAAAAAATTTGATCCATATATGCGAGGTTTGGTAAAAATATCGCAAATACACAATTTTCAACGTATCACAAAAAAACTCTCCACATCTTCCTAATATGATAAGACGAAGAACATAGAGTACGTCCGAAATAAAAATTTAACTCATATATACGAGGGTTGGTCAAAATATCGAAATTCACAATTTTCAACATATCTCAAAAAATTCGCACAACTTAGTAATTTCACAAGATGAAGAACGTAGAGCGTCCGAAACAAAACATTTGATCCATATATACGAGGGTTGATCAAAATGTCGCAAATCCACAATTTTCAACATATCTCAACAAAACTTCGCACAACTTAGTAATTTGACAAAGTGAAGAATAAAAAGTAATTCCAAAACAAAACATTTTGTCCATATATACGAGGGTTGGTCAAATTATCGCAAATAAACAATTGTTAACATATCTCAACAAAGCTGTACGAGAGTTTAGCAAAATATCTCAACAACCACATGTACTTAAGAAAATAACCTACTTTCCGCCGTACAAACGAAACAAAAGTGTAAAATGTCTTCCGGTTCTGACGGCGTACGATAACCATCTTAATATTACTACAAATCTGTTTGGTTTGTCTATTTACTTACAATGATCAAAGAATCCTTGGGAAAAACACAATCAACTTTAACAATTTATTTTTTTGGGGCCCTTCTCGTGGAAGGACATATTATTTCAGCACTTTAAAATGCTTAAATTGTGAACAACTCCTTTGTCACCAAACAAAGCTGGCCGCGTGTTGACAACAGCATGCACTTTTATACTTTCTCACCAGAGAGATATCCCAATGCATGAATAAACATCGGTTTGCCCATATGGACCGACATTGATCAATATAGATATCGGTTAACGACATGGATCGATATAATGCCATGACGAATGCTCTATTTTTAATTTTAATGTATTCATTATGAACTAAATGGTTTGTAAACATCGATTTATTCTTTGCAAATTATAGTTTTAGAAAATATGTAAATTAGTGATACCGATAACCGACGTCGATCCCACATCGATCTACGTGGTCTCAAGTGGGGCCCCTCTCTCGCCCGCATTTACGATGTGGAACGATATGGGTACCATAACCGACCAACCTGCATGTGCTACTGGGGTATCAAACATTTGTTGAAATATGATTCAAATTAAACGTACTTTTAACCAATAACTGTTAATTAACGAATTAGAAAAAAAATTAACATTCAAAACGCGTCTGTGTCCTACTGGAGTGAATTTAAAATTTCAATATTTTAGTCTAGGAATCCAACCCAGAAATCTCAGAAA
>JAGDQP010025482.1:363-17051 GCA_022664845.1 Lepisma saccharinum | reverse complement strand
GGTATAACATTTCACACTAGCCCAGATAGGGACACTAAAATTTATTAGTTTTGCTCTACTGTGCAATATACTCCCATAGCGTTTCAGCTGCGGAAGCTTATTAAATTTACATGTTAGGCCTATCGGTATAAAGATCTTCAACACAGAATGAAATTCTTCATGCTTTGGCAAATTTTATATCTAAATTATTATTGGGACGTCCTAGTTCCAATTATCTATTTTTGAAAACTTAAGGAATACTTCCCCCCCCCCCTAAAAAAAATTAAAATTTCATATTTTATAAAAGATCGTAAAACTAGTTAAATGACAAAATTACTCGCGTTTGTAAATTCTCTTTTCGTTCACATTATAACATTTCGCCTTCGACCCTGGTAAGTTACACCAAAACTACTACCAATCTCGGATAATAAAGTTAAAAGGATATCCAAAATGATCATTTTTATTGAACAACAATAATATGTAAACAGAGTTTTAAAATCTAAAAGTTTCTTTGAAGAAACAGACGAAATTACTTGTTTTACGTAAACAAAATGGAGAACATGCCTAACATTGAGATATTATTATTATTATTGTCTTTTGAAAGTGAGAGTTCTGTTAATCAATCTTATGTAAGCAATATATTGTTAGTATTATTTGTTATAGATACTTGTAATGGAAAATTCTTCATGTTTACTTCTATTGGCCTCTTATGGATACTTGTGAGAGCTTCCGACTCTTTACACGAGGATACATTAATCTTTTTTGTTGAAGAAATTTAATTTCTTTGACTTTGGGTATTAAGAACTAATTCATTGATTGTTATAAAATATTATTACTCTTGCCAATTCAGTTTGTAATAACTCCTTTTATTTGAGCCAATCAATATAGATTATTTTAATTTCGATACCATACTTTTAAAAACCCACTAAGTATAAAACATCTTTACAAAGGGGTTCCTAGCTGTGGTGTAAGAGTTCCAGTTAACCATATTTTCGGGTAAGGTTTCTCCCTTTTCCCTTTCACTACATGCAAATAGCAGGTGCGTACCTTCTACCTGTCGTGCAATGATTTGGGCTTTCAAGTACTCCGCGCCTTTTGTTACCTTGTTTAGTGTTGTCTAAGGGGGAGATTTTGGTATTCGTTGTTATACAAATGAGCGTGAAATAATAAAAAAATGGTAATATGATCCTATTACCATCTCATTTTTTCTTCTTCAACCCTTCGAAAGACTCTTTTGCATCATTATGCCTGCGAAATATATTATGCATGCGTAACGAAAAGACGTTGTAATAGAGCCATTTAGTGCCTGAATAAGGGACTTGATGGCACGTGTCAAGGCACTGAGATGTTCAAGGCTACTGATTTTCAATACATGCAGTACAACAGTACTTATCACCATCACATCATGCCTGTCTATTTCAAAATATATTGGAAATATAAAGATGGCCCAATTTTATAAATACACAGCTATTATAAGAGAATGGGAGCATTCAATTACATCACGTTACATAAGCTCTGCCCTGGTTAAATGGGCGGCGTGGGTTACAGTTCCGCTCAAGTCGGATATCGTGATACAAATCCTCCAGAGCTTTTCTTGCTCCATTAGAAAAATGGCAGCATGATAACTTCTATAGAGGACCACGCTGCTACGTTCCTTATTCCTTTCGGTGTTCGCCGAAGGTTGACCTGACGGTATGTAACCGTACAACACTTTGAAGGACACAAATATAATGTTTTTCAATCGCGCTATAAAATGCAAGTTAGGCATTGTATTTGATATACATGTAGATATTTTTCTTCACAACTACATGGTTTGGACACGTATTCGTAATTTTTCCCTTTCAATGAACCATATAAACAACTTCTTTTAGTGTTGAAATTTAAGAAAAATTAAATCTAAAAGGAAAAGTTGTCCATTGAGTTACGAATAGCTAATATTGATTACCATAACAAAGCTATCACAACTGGTTACGTGAAGAGAATTTTCTCCCATAATACTAACGCCAAATTAAAGTACAGTATAAGATTACTTGGTAAATTAAGGTACTGTTAGTCAATCAACGTGGTAGCCCGTTCAAGAATCGTGGCATTGCTTTAGATAGCTAGACTAAACCTGCTACGCTTAACACTAAATATTATTCTCAGAACCGAGTTTGGTTGACGACTGAAGGGCGCATTAATGACGAATTGTCTCATATCGTGTTCCTTTTATCCGTACTCTGGCTACAAATCAAGCCTGCAAGTGGCTAAGGTCTGCTAAAGACATAATTCAGTACTATCACTAAATTATTTACTGACTAATTTAAAGAGGCAATTTTTCTCTGCGGATAGGTATTAATTATGCAATGACATTTGTATATAATTACAGATGACTGTGAATCGAATCAACAAATTTCAAGAAGCTACTTTAATCTAAAGTTTCTATTTGTATGTAATGTCAACATGAAAAGTATAAAACTCACTTGAAATTCTCATTCCAGAAAAAGTAAGATAATATTCTTGAAGTAAATAAATCCGCACGATATATAGTAGCATCAACAAGGATTGATTCCACACCATATTAAAGATTAAATTAAATTTATTCACTGTCAATAAATATCAAAATTAAATATTCAGAAGTTGGACAATTGTTACTTAGCAAATACATAACAATGACTTGAAACATGAGAAAATAAAATGCAAATGAGAATTTAACGTTCCAGAAACTATAATTATAATTGAAGTAAGTTATTGATTTGTGAAATAGAAAAGCTTAGGATTCAAAGAGTATGCGAAGTTTAGGAAATCAGGGGTTTGAAAGTTTCCTTTAGAAAAACTTGTCAAGTAGGCCGATTTGAGTTTTTCTAACTTATTTCAAAACACTAATGATATTTTAAAATAAACAACAATACAATTAAATAAATAGAACTTATATTAGTAATGTAGAATCATATATCAAAGAAAACTCTCAAGTTGTCCTCGCTTAACAAATAAGTAATGTAAAGAAGGGACTAGTAGTCAACAGTTCAAGTTTTAGAGTTCTAATTGTATTAAAATCTGTACAAAATGGGCATCTGTATAAAATATGCATAATACCGAACGAACAAATAAATGTTATTAAATTTTTTTTTTTTTTTAACGAATCAAAGACAATTTAATTGTTACTACAGTCATATATCTTAGAATTTTACATAAAGGAGTCTGACACTGTAGTCGTCCGAAGAATGTTCATTGTTCATATTATCACGTTCCTGGGAGGTCATATTTACTTTCAGATTCTTAAGTTCTATTCTCATGTCTTCAGTCGTTCAGTGACGTCACGAACACATCAAGATCAACTAATGCTTGTAATAATTTTAAAAAATGCTATCAGGGTACGAAATTGCTAAGAAACGTTAATGGTGGGGAGTTTATATATATATATATATATATATTTACCTTCGACCACAGTAATCAACTCTGCAACTACTGAGCGTAAAGCTTTGTGCTCAACTATCCAACCTTCATTAATAATTACGAATAAACAAGTAATCTGTAGGATTGATCGATTGAATATTTATTTTTGCCTTATTTATACTCGTAATCAGTGCTTAACTTTCTTTAAAATTTGATAACCAATAAGGCTACCGGAAAAAAAAAATGCGGTAACCATTTGTAATCAGTGGTGGTCTCATATGATTTTTATGATGTTAAACGCAAATTACATGCATGTTACATAATAATGCACCGTAATATTAAAATTATCCAAGAACTATTTTTAACAGGATGAATTACCATGCAAATAAAATAAGTGAAACAGTTATCCTTTCTATTTTTCTCTGTTTTCCAAGAATAGTTTTCAAACCAGAACGTCAAAGTTAGAACAATTTAAAACAAAAATCTGGTGGCCGAAATTGGCCACCAGGAGTGACTCCAGGTGTCCATATTTAACATTTAATGAATGCCATGTAGAATGTGAGCACTTATTAACATTTTCTAAGATTTATATAGTTATAGCACAGGTGATATTATTGTTACAATAGTGCAAAGTTAATTAACAAAAAAGGAAATCCAAATTAAACCCTTTATTTTATTTCTGGTTTCTAAAACTTCGGAGAGCTTTAAGATTAACAACATATTATGCACATCTTTAAAATGTCAATCAAATACTTCCTATCATTCGATAAAATTATTTGTTCTATGCCATTGTTTCTTGTTTTTGTTTTTTAATATAATTGAGCCATTTATTTTAATTAGTGCATCGATTCTTAGAAGGTATACCATGTGTACATAAAGAAATAAAAAAAAGTCCTTAACACAAATGCGTAATTAGCTTCTGTTTTCGGGTTATTTAAAAAATCACAAAAGAGCTACAATTGTACTTCATTTTAACAGTGAATTATTCAGCTAAGAATGTAAAAATTTGAAATTTAAAAAATGATAAATTAAACTTCATTCTTTTCTATATTGACATAAACTATTGATTTATTTCTAAATAATTATCCTTACACCGTGGCAAGCATTATGAAAATCGATTACATAATTATGTCAGTGCGTGATGTTCCACATGTAAAAAGTACTAGAGTCTATACACTGCAGAATACTTGATAGAAAGTAAATTGCTCTTGTATGGTGTTTTAGAGTCAAATGCTGAACAAAAAAGTATTTTAAATATTTTTTCTAATGACAATAGATTTTGTGTAAATCATTAACATAGTATTGTCAGTGCATGACGTTCTCAGCTTATGGTGAGTCTGCGACTTTCAATGTACTACGAAAAGTACTGTACACAGTAGAAAATTTGGTGAAAAGTAAAGTGCTTTCCTGTGCTGCATTAGAGTCAAATGCTGAATAAAAAGTATTTCAAACGTTTTTGCTAATCACAATAAATTGTGTGTAAAACATTAACGAGCACGCCACGCGTCATAAGCTGGCATTCAGAATATATTTTTCGGCTGTAATTGTGGTATATTTCCGAGAAGTTCAAAAAATGAAAATTTGACGTATGATATGCTAGCAGAAATATTGGGATCACGTTCTCGATTAAATAACACGTATACGACATTAAAAGTACTATTTATAATATAATACAGTATAATATTAAAGTTGCCGTCACGCACTGACATTTTTACAGTACAACTCGCTCATACACTTTGATATAGGCCTACATTTCACCAAACTCTCTGAAAGTATGGGCCCAACAAAACTATCTAATGTACTACTTAATAGGGGAATGTTTGAAGTTTTATTTTCATAATAACAGGTTGTAGGTAGTAACAGCATATAAGAAGATAAAAAAAAGCCTGACATATTGACATGATCATGACAATCAAGTTTAAATTATAATCCTTACCAGGCCGCAAACAAGACAAGAAAAAATACGTCATTCATTTATTTCAATATATAAAAGAAAAAGGCTTAATATGTATATATTTCAAATTTTGCATTCCAGCATTTTTAGTTTTATAACTCATAATATAAAATAGTAAAATCGTAGCTTTTTCAAAAACTTTTTTCTATAATCCAACAACAGAAACTTACTATGCATTGTACTAAGACTTATGAAAGTACTTTTAGTAAAAACATATCCTATATACCTAGGGCTGTATTTTTACAAGGGGAGCAATATCCGATATTCGTGCCCCTTCGAAGGAGCCAAAAATTTATAACGCTTCCTCCTTATCTTCATTTGCCGCCTTCAGTCCAGTGCTTAGGGGTGTGATTCTCCCATACTCCCCTGTGGGGAATGTCACCCCTAAATTCTCGAGCGTACCCTCAACTTAAATTATCTTTACGGTAAAAAATCTCAGAAACTTTGCAAAACTGCACTTACACCCTTCATTATTGACTTTACACCCTCCCACACTGAAAATCCTGGCGGAATCCCTGGAAAGCAAGTGCGCCCCTTGCTCTCCCTTATTTGCGGCCTTGGATATCTTTCAAGAGCTGATTGCACTAATCTACAAAATGTTCACTGTATATTTGACGTTTTACTACAGTGGTTCACTTATTCGTAAAAAATATGGATTTTTTTTTTAACTTTTGGAACACGGGAATTTTGGCCACGCATTATATTTTATACTGACATCTTATCTAGAATCTGTAATTGAGTCCGTTAGTTTATTTCTATCAGAATGTACAAAAATAAAGGAATACTTACATGGTAAAATAATCTAATAATTCACAGATGTCAGTGCGTGACGCTGTTTTTTCTCCTATACGCTCATTATATTTATATATTCTGATTTTGTGTTAAAAATTAAAATTAGACTTAACACATTCATCTCTAATATGTGTGTGTGTGTTTTTTTTTTGTTTTTTTTTTGTTTTGTTTTTTAATTTTTTGGGGGAGTCCATACTTTCAGAGAGTTTGGGGGAAATGTATGTTAGAGTGTAAGAGCGGGTTGCAAAAATGTCAGTGCATGACGACAACTTTAACACTAAATTATATATAGTATTTTTATTGATTACGTGTTCTTTCACCGGGCAAGTATTATTCAATGTCTCCTCTATCAAACGGTGTGCTGGAATCGTTTTTTTTTTCTCGAAATTATAAGAGAAGTTATAAGGCAATTAACGTCGAAAAGTTTAATCTAAATATCAGTGCCTGACGCGTGGAATCGTTCTATATATAATTTGTATGAAGACCATATATAACACACATTAGAATTCTTATTTAGCCCTCGGTCACTAACGGTATTAGAACGCTGTTTCAGTCTTCTCTTGAAATCAAGTTTTTCACTAAATAGCTCTCACAGTCTCAACTAGTACCATTAAACGTTTTCCAAAATTTTCCATAGGTGACAACATTCACCGGAATTTCAATCTCACACACCATTCTCGAAACACGAAACCTTACTGATTTGAAAATGTAAAAGATACAAAAGTGTGTTGTGCAAAGTAACGCCAGCAGGTGCAAATTTGACGGTATTTAATTTTCTTCAGTCTATATATATATATATATATATATATAACATTACATACTGCATATCTTACTAGAAGATGAATAAACCATTTCTTACGTAGAAATTGATTTGCAGTAATTTTCGCTATTCATTTTTTCTATATTTCTGTCAACCAAAACACTGCATGGCGACAGATCTTGAACTCAGTTTTGCAACTGATATAATTGCAATTATAGACACAAACCTTCATATACTTCCAGCTGAAAACTACAATATTACAAGATCGGTAAAGAAAGTAGAAGGACAACATCTTCCTTACCCCCCTCGTCCCACATCGCAATAGATGTCTGTAATATTCTGCAATCGAACATTTAAACTACTGATATCAGTCATCTCAATTTTAAAACATACTTTTATCTACCATCACTTATCATCGAATGTGTAGTCACAGAATGCTAAAAAAATATTCAAGTACATTCGTGTAATACTGAAGATATGCTCTGATTATGATATGAGAATATATTTCAAATACAACTTACACTTTTGGGGCTATACAGATATTTATCGGCTAATTTCATGAAAATCAAACGTCCCTTCGCAAATCTCTTCTGGGAAAATAAGTAAGATAGAAACCGAAGCCTTATTCAAAATATCATTTCGACATTCTCCTAGTGACAATGAGATAAAATCCTGAAAAACCTCAGACTTGATGATCGTCAGGGCTGTAACTTGAGTCCTCTGTGGTGATCCGAAATCCGCGACCTTCAAATTTTAATAATGTGAGAGAAGGATATATAAACTTCGTGCAAAACAAAATAAAATAAACACAGTAATAAACAGTTTATTAAAACTGAGAAATGTTGTTATCTGAACACCGAGAAACAATTTTAATACAAATGAAACATCAATCAGTATTTTTATTTAATTGAAATTGAGAACATGGAAGTTAAGAAATAAAAAGTATTTATTTTACTTTTAAACCGGTATACTCTTATTTTCAATTAAATGAGAATGTTGATATCTTATTTCTAAGAAAATTATTTCTTGGTTCCCAGATAAGAATCTCTTTTCTCAGTTTTAAGAAATCGTGTTTTGCTGTGTAGTGTCAATGTTGGGTCACCTATCTAAAGTTACTTTTCTTCTCTAGTTACTTGAAACATAACATAAAGATGTCCTTCTTGTTTTGCAAGGGCTAAAATCTAAGTTGGGAACGATGTTTACAGCAAGTATTGAATAAGTTTGTTTCGACATAAGCTATAAAGAACTTCTTAAGATTTCGGAAACATTTTCTTTGCTATCTATTGAAATGAATGTGGCAGCGATAATTTATTCAAGTAAACCATTCTTGTGAAAATGTTTATTGATACATGGTGTCAGTACTGGATTTAATAATCTGAATGTAACTTATTGATGCATGAAACTACTGTAATACATTATATGCACTTTCTTAATTGCATTAAAGACTATTTGACCAGAGCCACTATATTATCTAATATAATGATGAACCTCATAGAGTGTGTGTGTCCGTCCCCTTGAGTTCCATTTAAACTAGCTCCTAGGCTTCCCATATAGATAAATGTACGTAAGGCACATTAACTGCTATTATACAGCTGCTGTCAGGACCCATTAATGGAGATCAATCTGGTAAACCAAGGAATTCACTCGTGTTTAATTGAAGAGATAATATGAGAAGAAAGGGATGCATATAACCTTTTAGTTTTTTATCATAATTAGCTGGTTTTAAGGGTACGTAAAAACATTTCCTTTCGTAATGGAACAGCTACTTAGAAAATGAGGAAACCATATTTCACATAATGGTGAGAATATGATTTTAATAATTAAACGAAACGCAGGGTTACGGAAGTTCAAGTTGAACCAAACTTTCTATACTTAACGATATAATCTAATCTCTAATCGCTAAAATAACATAATAGTGTACATTACAAAAATATTCAATATGGCATCAATATCTTTATTACTGCACACCTTGCATGTTAATACAAGAGGGAGGGAGTTATATGTTCTATAAAGTAATTCCCTTTTACAGTTTTTGAGCAAAGGTATTATTTACGTCACATGTCATGTAGTCAAGTGAATGATAATGCATAAACTTGATGTAAGAAATTATAGTTATTCTAATTGTGAATCTTACTCGACCGTTTCTTTTAAGTAAATTCGAACAATCCAGGCACGTATAGGTCCTATCTAAGTTTGTTTTGGGAGAGGTTCACGGGTTTCCCTGGGGCACAACGTGTCTCTTGTAGGAAATGCATACGCAATTACACCTAAAGTTTGCACAAAGTTATGAATTTCAAAGGGGGCGGATGTGTTCTCTGTAAATTTACTCAAAAAACAACCTCAACACAAAATTTAATGAAAAATAAAATAAATGGTATGTAGATATGAGTTTCCGCTTAGCAAAGCAATTAACACTCTCACTTTCGTGTTCGATTCCCTGTTGGGGGATTTCAAATTTTGGTGTTTGCCTGTCTTCGTGATTCAAAATAAAACGCTAGTTGCATTAAAAAGTAGCAGACTCCGGTCTCGAAAGCAGAAGAAAATCTTGCGCTGACTACCTTCTTTGAACGAAAGCGTCTGGCAAAGCAAAATTCGTTCTGATCTGTAGATCCAAGAAGTAGCTTTCCTATAATTATATATACATAAAAACATCACAGATAGAAAAAGCATTACCTGGCCTAAAAACGACAATAATAATAAATAATACAGTATATGTAACAAAAATCGTACAAAAAGTAGGGTGTCTAGTGCCTAAACATGCAATGAAATCATATTTTTACATATTTGAATATCTTTATGGGCTTTACGCGTAAATGGGTTCAGGTCGGGATAGGGGAGGGGAAAGGATGCTGGAAGGTGTCGGCCGGGGCCTAAGTTGAAAGTGCTATCCCGGCATTTGCCTGGTGTGAATGAGGAAAACCCCTGGAGAAACATCAGTCAGGATGGTTGACCGCTGGGATTGAACCCGCAACCTACTCCCACGCTCTAGCACTGAACTACGGCGGCTCGGTATATTTTTACACATAAAACACTATGTTTTATGTTCTTCTTCTAGTAATTTTCAAGTTTTATGTTTTCACAGAGTATATTATTTCTTTTTTTTTCTGTTCGTTATTTATTTTTTACTTATTGCTAAATCATATTTACTTGGTTTTTGAGAGATCACATTAGCGTTGATAAAGGAAAAGAACAAAACTGAAATATTGGTTAGAGAAAAAATGTTGAATTTGTTACACTATAGAGAATGTTGTAGCCAAAAATGCAGAAATTTGAATTCACCTTGCAAAACTGTTATTAATATTACAAAGAATCAAAGAAAAAATAAAATGAGGCTTTCAAGAACTACAATAAACATGATATGGCAATAATTAAAAGTAAAAATTAAACGAAAAAAATATTCTGTGAAAACAAAACTTAACGATCACTTCTAAAAACAGTTAAAACGTAGTGTTTAATGTTTTAAAAGGTTATTTTATTTAAATGTTTACATAATGATTTCTACATTAAATACTGTAGTGTGATTATAGTTTTTATTGTTGCATAAATACGTGCACAGTACCGTACTTGACGCTAAAGTGTCAAATAATGTTTCATTAGTTTGAAATTGGTAAATAATAGTCTATCTAACTATAAGGTTAGGGAAATGAGTTCCTATTCACAGTATATTAATGAGATATAGTAGAAACACAGCATAATATAATGGCGAATTAGACATTTTTAGAGCTTTTATTATAAGTTTCTTCTCTGAACATGTAGAGTGTCTATTAAGAAATGATTAAAATCCAAATTGATGATTGACAACAATAGTTTAAATATGTAATGTATCTATTGTTTACAGTGTTCAGTTTAGATATTTCTAGGTTTAATGTTGTGCGATGAACGTTTGTGAAGGTACAGAAAGACGAGATCTAGAACATAAGACAATTGAGAAATAAAATACAAGGCTAATCCAATGGCGAACGTTTGTTACTGCGGCGATGAACTTGCGAGTTCCATAAGCCATAGAGTTAGTTAGTTAGTTAATCTATTTAATTAACTCTTCAACCGAGGTTCTTGAAGAAGCACATACTAAGAAATTTTAATTTTTGTTTACTTCTAAACCTTTATTAAATGCATCAGCATATACATTAGAGAATTTGTAAAATATACAGTGAATTGAGGTAATTTTGGGTACTAAACTTTAGTTGTTTTTTTACTGCTATGCCGTTGCTATGTCGATTTTTAAAAAAATAGTTTGCAATCGTAACAAGAACTACACAGTGACATCTAGCAGCTAGAAGGGTTTCAATCCAAAAGAACAAATAATCCACTAGTTGCAGCGGAGTTTAGGATGTTATATACTCGTATAGTGGAGTAAATGAAAGAGTTAGACTTCAAAACACGTATTAACAGAAATCACGTTTTTTGGACATCCCCTTTTCTTCCCCGTACTCCTAAATTATTTATAATGTTAGTTGTGTTTTATATACAAACACTGACTACTGACTTTCAGTAAAAAATATATTGATAATAAAGAATCCCTTATAGAAAAGTTGCTGTATTTAAACAAATCTACATGTCTTAAAATGTCAAATAAGAAGTTTGCACCTTTGAGAGCTGGAAAGAAATCAACTTTGTAAGAAACAAAATCAATGCAGAGTATTTGGAATATATGGCAGTAACTTGGTAATTGCAATTTTCTGTTCTTTTTATTATGTTATAACTAACTTGGAGCAACTATAAGTAAGCGGACATTTAGATCTTAAAATTCAGAAATAAATAAAAAAGACAAAAAACAAACTTGAGAAACTATGAAACTATACATTGGAAATGAGAAGGAAGTTTAATACAGATTTAACATGTTGTTTCTCTTTCACAGCTGAAATGTGAGATACATAAACAATGGAAGTACAAATAATCCAAAGAAACATGCTTTTACATTTCAACGAATTTACACAGAAATATACTCATCTTGAATAAAGAACACACATCTTTCTGACAAGGCTGATTATACTTTATTAACCACAAAAAGAAACTAAAGCGTAACAGTTTTGGAAGTATACCCATCTCCTTCTTCTGTCAGACTGTACTACACAACTAAGCTTACAAGCAACTCGATCGCCTTTTAATAACAACCAACCAGGGTACTAATTAAAAGTTTGCATCACTTTTGTGAACTTTTAATTAATACTGACCCCTGATTGAAAGTAAAAGGCGATCTCCTTCCTTGTTAATTTGTATCCTTATCTATGTTTAGTTCTGTAGTAGTCTGAAGAAGGATGTGGTGTACTGCCGTAACTGTTACGCTTTAGTTTCTCTTTGTGTTAACTAAAGTATAATCAGCCTTGTCAGAAAGATGTGTTTTCTTTAGAAATATACCCGTTTGGTGAACCATTAGAGAAAACAAAATCACGAAAATGGTTCTAGTAAAAATTTATGATAAAAAGCACTAATTCTTTTTTTTTTTTTTTTAAAGGTCGGATTTTAGTATCGTCTATTAAAACAAAATTATGTATCAGCCTTCCTATTTTGGCATCACAGGGTCAAACAGTAATTTCGGTATTGAAGATATTTTTTTGACTGAAAAAATGCACTTAAGAAATAAATAATTCACATTTGTTAATTTTAAACATAAAAATAAGCAACAAATAATAATATTCAGTGAACTTGACAACTTACTCTGGTACAGAAGCTTATACTTGTGTCATTCACGGAACAATCAGAAAAACTTCCCAAATCTTGATGTGTCAATTTTTTCCAAAGTTCCCCGTGCTCAAAGTTATCCCAGTTGGTGGTATGAAATATACAAATAAATATTTAAAACTTAATGGAAAGGTGAATTAATATCTTAGTATTATCTTTCCACTTTGCTAAAATATAAATATTGATGTAAAAAAATTAATGTAAGGTCCTCAATATGAAGATTAAATAAGTTGGTATCCGACAAAACTTTCTTTGGGGTACAACAGAAATTTGCCTATGAATCTTGTTCCTTGCCAATACTGTGTAAACGTTCAACCTATTAATATAATACTTATTGTTAGAAATGAAAGCGTGTATCTGTCCAGAAAAGCAGGAAGATTCAATTATTCGGTCGACTAACTAACTAACTACCTCTATGACTTACGGAGTGGCAAGTTCATCGGCGGAATAACAAACGTTCGCCATTCGGTTATTAGCGGAGCGAATGCAAACTATGTCAGTCATGATAATCACTTTTTTCCCTCTCTAACCACTTCTGTGTTTCATTAAACACCAAACATTAAGTAGAGACACTTAAATTGTTTGAAAATTCCATGTTTCACATCGACCCGCGATCCTAAACTACAATTGATTATCTTCTGATCCTACACAGTAAAAAATGCTTTTTTAAAATTAAGAGAAAAGTTCTCATCTATGTACAGAGAAACAATTTTCTTAGATATCAGCATTTTCATTTAATTGAAACTGAGGTCCAAACCGTTATGTTCTCATGTTAAGTTAAATGAGAATGCTCATAGATCATTTCTAAGAAAATAGTTTCTCTTTGCATAGATAAGATTTTTTCTCTCAGTTTTAAGAAACTGCTTTTTCGTGAAAATACAAGTATATAGAATAATTTTCAGGGGTGTAAGTTATCGTGTATTAAGGAAAATAGGTTTCTGAATAAGTTAAACAGACTTTGAATGTAAAAAAAAAAACTTAGTTTGTCAGTATGCTTACGTTTTTAAATTTTCAGCAAAACTGTGAAATATTTCTACGTAAATAATTATTTCGTAAAAGAATATAATCTGTATACACATACAACAGTATTTCCTTTTTAGTAAGAAACGATTCGATTCGTTTAAATACGAATTGAACAAATATTTATTTCTTGTACTTATTTAAGACATTTGAATTAAAAGTAACGCATTTGCATTCAAAAACTTTGTAAGGGAATGCAGGGCAAGATGGGATGAGAGACAAGATGGATTTTTCTCGTTTAAAAGAATTTTATCTATAGTTCACACTTCCTGAAGTACAGGATGAAACAGATATAAATGTACACTACTACTACACAATTCACTGACATCTTGAACTTAAAAATTTGAGGAGTATGAGATTTTATTTCAAAGTTCTTACTCTCTAACGTAATTTAATGGATACATTTTTAAATATAAAGTTAAATTTGAGCCTAATTAATGGACCTTTTCGCATTACCAGACTTTTTCAAAGTATTTGAAGATAGTGAAACTCTTGTTTATGATGTGCAATGGCTATGTTGAGTTGAGTTTACGCTAAATATATTTTTTTCTGCATGTGGCTAACCGGAAATGGATGACATTGGTATCAATCGATTTGTCGCACCGATCGTCGTTCGTACAATTATATATTTGTTCGTTCAATTCCCTTCATTAGGGTTAAACACACACACAAAAAGGAAAATTTTAAAAGAACCGAAATTATTGTATTTACTGTCTCAGTCAATTTCCAATGTTAGGTCTGTTTGACACGGAAGCATTTATGCTACGATAAATTGTATTATTTCTCTTAGCATATATTCCATGAAAATTCTTACGGAATAATAACATAGCATCCTGCCCTATTGAATTTTTTTTATAACATTACGTTTTATCGTAGCATAAAAGCTTCCGTGTTAAAAGGTTCTGTACGAACAAATATACTAATTTATGCGTATATATTATCTTTGTCTCGTTTCCTGTTTTCAAAGTGTAGAGTAGAAAAGACACGACTGAAGATTTTGCGGTTGAGACAGTCGTCACCAACATGTGCATGCATATAATTTTGACTAATATAAATCACCATAATCATTATATTTTTTAACGTAGAGTTACTAAATTTTACAGTTGAAAGCGAAAGGTTTTGGAAAATTGTTGTTATTTATATTTGTATACTATTTGAGTCTTTATCGCTTTATTTATAAACCGGAACTATTATTGAGGTTTTCCATTCGTTTGGAAGCTCCTCCTTTCTCCATATAGTGTTTATCAATGTATGTAGTTTCTTGATTAGTGCTGTTTCTCCCGCTGTAATAAATTCGTCTGGAATATTGTCTATTCCCGTTGATTTGAAATTTTTAAATTTCTTTATCGACATTTCGACTTCGATCTCGCTAGGCTCAGGTATCCACGGTTCTGTGGTACAGATTTCAAATGCCTGTGTTTGTTCCCCGTTGTGTACATTAAGAACTTTGTCGAAATAACTTTTCCACACATCGACAATTTTAGTCGGATCCGCCTGCAGATCTCCGCATTCATTTCTAATCATACCTAACCTCGGCTGGTAACCGATCTTCTTAACGAGTACAGATCACGTATGTTATTTGTCTTCCCGTTTTGCTCTATCTCCTGAATCTTCTACGTCATATATTCTCGCATTTTCTTTCTGAACCCGTGTGTGTGGAGTTACGTTTTGCGTTATTGTATTGGTTGGTATTTGCTACGTTTTTGTTACTTAGCCATCGGTGTCTTGCTTGTTTTTGTTCCTCATGAAGTTTAAGGCATTCATCATCAAACCAATAGGTTTGTTTCTCTGGTGTTTCTTCTCACCTACACGTACCTTCGCTGAGCCCTTCACTGTATCACGAATTGCCTCCCACATCTCAATTACATCAATTTCACTTTTAATTTGATCTTTATTACTACTCGAGTCGGCTAAGATTTCGAACCTATTTGAGATTTCGCTGTTCGCGATGCATAACTTTTCCCTCAATTTTGTTATCACTAACTGATGGTCGGTGTCATCTCCCGCTCTTCTGTAGGACCTAGCATCCATTATATTGGTGTTTCTTCTTTTATCTACTAATAGGTGATCGATCTAGTTGAGCGTTTTGCCATTCGGAGATACCCATGTGTACCTGTGTGTGTCTTTATGCTGAAGGAATTAGTGGCGATTAGTGATGAGCAAAAGCAAGACCAAGACCAAGACCAAGACCGTAGCGATCTTGGTCTTAGTCTTGGTCTTGCACACCCAGTCTTGGTCGTCGTCTTGCATCTGTATCCCTGGTTTTGGTCTTGGTTTTGGTCTTGGTCTTGCTCGCCCAGTCTTGGTCTTGCATGCAAGAGTCTTGCAAGTCTTGCTTTTAAAAAAATTATACGTTTCATACGTAAATTTTACACCGGATATATGGAATAGTAAAAGCTATGCGTATCATTGCCTGACTTAATGCGTTAATAGTAACGGAAATATGTTTTAATGTATTGTTTATTTTTATGTAAGTGTACAGAATAGAACTACCGAAGTTCAATTTTGCTTTAATTTGAACAACATCACTAACATTTTATTATTTTACTTTTAGTTTACTTGCTGTTTTAGGCACACAACAATATTTCGTAAGATTTCACAGAATGCAATCATGGGTTATCGAAAATGATGTCCAAAATAATTTAGACATTGAAGTTCTTACCTTGCAACAATCCATAGAATTGTGCTCTCTGTCATCTTCTAGTCACTGTTCCAATTATTTACCATTCTCCGTGCTCCAGGTAAGTTCCAAAGGAATACCAAACATACACGGATATTGTGTTTACCTAAAACTTACAAGGGGACTATTTTTGCTGTTCAGCGAGTTTTGACTTCGGACTTTATTTGAAGCATATAGATAGCGAAAATAGCACGCACAGCCCCGCACTCTGTCATAAATTTGTGTCCCGAATAAGTTGAGTTGTGTAATTTGAGCGACTTTTAAGCAGTACAATCAACCTTGAAGGTGAAACTTTATATTAACTAAATGAGTTATCAGATGCATTTCCGTAGGTACCTTTACGTGTAGAACACAAATTTCACCATGAAAATGTTCGCAAATTGAATGTTTTTTTATACAAACTCCAGTTTATGATAGAAAATGAACAAAATTCCATAGAAAGTAAT
>JAGDQP010025481.1:0-26872 GCA_022664845.1 Lepisma saccharinum | reverse complement strand
CTATACCTGCTTCAGATATCTATTATACATAATGTGTTATGTGGGTAGTAGTCGGCAATTTTCAATGTTCACATAAATATTGAAACAAGACGTATGCCATTAAAATACACATAAAAATTATCTCTAGTTTTCGTACAGCTTTAACTTGATATTTAGTTCTACCATCTATCGCAAGTGACATTATATAGATAAAAAAAAAAAAAAATCACTGGCTTCCCTGGTTAGCTTAACAGATGTCGGAAAAGTTATTTGAGAATGAAGAAGACTGTCTTTAAATTTAGAGTAAAAGTCTTTGACTTAATACTATTAAAAGCGACGTTGTTTTTTCTAGCTTTTCAAATCTTCCGTTTCGACTTTATATCATAAACAATACGAATAGTCATATCTATTAAGTATATTATTGTGTCTGACTTCAGGTATATAGAATTCACGAGTTTTCCTCTTACCGACCAGGGTGACCGATAAGAAGCGTTTCTTATCTATTTTTGTTGCGATGTTAAATTTGTTTCTGTTGTTCTTAATAGTGTAATCAGGGTGTTACTGGTTCGATTCCCAGCGGGGACACAAGTGGTTCGGAATCCACATTAAACTCTAGGTGCCATCCTTAGGACGTCATCTTCGTGCGGTGAAAGGCAATGTTAAATCACCATCGGTTCACGTAGGTCTGGGATCTTTAGGTCAAGAGCTGCCTTCGATCAGAACACATCATCATCATCATTTTTTAAAATAATTTAACAAGTCTTTTCAACAGCACATTCCTTACCGAGCCGCCGTAGCTCAGTGGTAGAGCGTTGGTGTAGCATTCGAGAAGTCATGGGTTCGATTCCAGCGGCCGACCATCCTGACTGAGGTTTTTCCAGATTTCTTGCTCAGGTACACCAGACAAATGCAGGGATGGCACCTTCAACATAGGCCCAGGCCGACATCTTCCCGAATCCTTTCCCCTCCCCTATCTCGGCCTGAGCCTTAGGTGCCTAAAACCATCAATAAAATTCAACAGTACATTATGGGCTTAGAACTATTTAAATTTTAATTAGACATAAATATTTTTTCTACACGAATATAACCACTTTATTAAGAATAGGCCTAAATGGAAACGATCTATTAATTCTGAATGTAAGAATACTTTTATTTTTATGTATATTTCTCTTTGGCATTGAGGGACAGTTTTACGTATAACCATGAATCAAACACGATAAAATACCTTCGCATCAAATAATTCTAATCAAAGATGCGTGTTTTCTTTTATATTTCTAGCAGACGTAAACCACACGAAAGAGCGTCTTACATAATGAAACATTTTTTACGGAATAATATTAAATGATCATTTGTTTGTGAAACGATACATTACTTCCTTTCTTATATTTCTTAGTACAACCGTAAGCTGCACAGGAGATCGGCATTTTCTTCTCAAATACAAACGAATCAGCTAAAATAATGCCAAAGAGCGAAGCACAGCAGCTATATGATAACAACTCACAATACGTGTTGTTGCCAAACAAACATTCTCTCGCTCAACTTTCAAGTGGCGCCGCATCAGCAGCGCCATTACTGACTCTAGTGGAGAGGTTTTATAACTCTATGGATGCACCGTTTATTTGACAATCTTCACTTCGAAAGTTAAATGTCTTGTTTCGCTCCATTTCGGGGAATACAGTTGTTTCTGTCACATGATTATCTGTAACATTTGTTTGCGTAATGTTTACATTCCATTCCAGAGTGGTGAAATGTTGAGTTTACTTACTCTTGGAATTTGGGCTTTGGTTCATCAGTCTTCCTTTAAGTAATGTGAAGAGAAGTCTGTGCTTTTAACTAATCCAAGAGTATTACTTGCATATAATTAAGTCTCCTTATTTACCTTTAAAACACCTAATTCTTTAATACCGGTAATAATAAGAAGTCCCCGTCGCCCCCGCCTTTGTGGTTTTTCCGGTCTTTGAAATGAGAGCGTGTCTGTGAATAATAATAACAATAGTAAAACATTGTGCAACGACCCCAAACTTTGAGAAACGTTACAAAAGCTGATCAGTCATAAGCTCATAACTCATATATTTTATAATGATAAAATGATTTTTCATTGTCATTTTCATTCAAAATTTCAAATCGTCAAGAACTGAACAAGTGAGATGATAATAGTCTTTTTTTTACTTGCAAAATATTCATGAAATTCTCATGGCTGTAGTCTACCTGACATAGACCCAACTAATTAAAAATGAAACAAGCACCCATATTAATACTAACTTACTTCACATTTCTGAAAACGACGTGGGAACGCTCAGGAAGATTTCCCCCTAAACGTTTTGGAGCCAGTAAGTCTCTGCTTGAAAGAAACAGATAACAGAATACCGACAGGCGTTGGCTTTATTATAAATGAAGATATGAAGACACAAATCACAGAAATTGAAGGAATTTCAGATAGATAGCACGAGTAGTAATAAAGATAAACAAGAGATACAGCATGGAAGTTATAAAAGTATATGCTCCAACAACGTCACACCCGGAGTAGGAAGTCGAAGGAGATACGAGGAGATATAGACGATTTTGGATAGTAGCAAATCACATTGAAAATTGTAATGGGAGACTTCAATGCGAAAGTAGGAACTAAGCAGAGCAGTGACACGAAAGTGAAAACTTTGGATTTGACAAAAGAAACAAGAGAGGGGAGAAGTTAGTGGGATTCTCAGAAGCCAACAAATTGTTTATTTCCAATACAGTTTTCAACAAGCCGCCTCAGAGGAAGTGGATCTGGAAAAGCCAAGTGAGGCTTAAAACGAAATAGACTACGTTATATCGAATAATAGGGAAATTCTGCAAGACATGTCTGTTTCGAACCGTTTCAAAATATCGAGTGATCATAGAATAGTAAGATGTAAGTTGAAACTAAATACTAGATTTGAAAGAAAGAAACTTATCAGAGGAAAAACAACAGTTTTAGATATAGAAAATCTAAGGAAATACAGACAGACATTTGAGATAAAACTAAGCAACAGATTCATGTTATCTTTAACAAATAACGACAGGGGGTTCAGAGAAAGATGGAACATAGAGAGCAAGAAAATCGAATACAGAGTACGGAAAACACCTTCTATTTTATAAACTGTTACATATATTGAAAACAAATGGCTATTAATGGATGCTGGACAGGAGGCGATACATTCTGGATGGTATGACGACAATGACCGCCATCTTGAAAGCGACCATCTTGACTATGCTTCAAAATTTTTGAATAGTAAGTGGGTCATGTAATATATAAATCTGTGCTGGAATATTCCAAGAAACCCAATAACGAAGTCAATTTTGGCATGACCCTAATCCTGTAGACAAAATGACACGTGGAATTGACCTGGAGAAGGTCACTTTCACCTAGCATTACGCCTTCTTGAAATTGGGACTTCATTTTCCGTTAGTGTATTTATAAATTTAAAGTCCACTTCATTTTGCGGCCGTGAGGATTAAATTTTCCAACTCAATGGTACCTCTTATGTAGCCGTTTGGTTTTCATTCCTTCAACTGTCGCACCCAGTTTTTTTTTTTTTTCATCATTCGGCTCACAAATTCACCAGATCAATTTTACGTGTCATTTTGTTGTACAGGATTAGAGTTATCCAAAACTTACTTCATCATTCGGTGCCTTGGAACATTTCTGCACAGATTGATATGTCGCATAGCCCACTTACTATTAAAAAAAAGAAATAAGCAGTCAAGATGGCGGTCATTGTCGTTATACCATCCAGAATGTATTACCTACTGTCTAGTATCCACTAGCAGCTATTTGCTCTCAATATATGCAATAGTTTATAAAAGAAAAGGCATTTTCCGTACTCTGTATTCGATTTACTTGCTCTCTATGTTCCATCTTCCTCCGGTTCTCCTGTCATTATTTGTTTACGGCAGCACCTATAATTTTAGCTGTGGAGGTTTACTTAGGGCATTGTACCTACTTACGAATTTTTATCAAAATCGAGCTCAGACACCTGGCGAGCGTTCTTTGTTAGTTTAAACATCATTCAACACAATAGAAGAAAGTTTTGGGTGTCCCCGACAGCAAGCACCCCAGTTATCAGTGTTGCCAGTTGCTATCTATTATAAAATTCAATTTTTCAGATGGCCCCCATACTGTTACGTGCCGATAGCTATTACGTACTATACTTTCAAAAAGGAGCGGGACGTGGCTAGGTCAAAGATAGCACAGTAAACTAGCAGCAAGTTTAGGTAATACTTGCATTGAAATTCTCTAAACTTGTAACAAGTTTGGCATTGTAACTTCCCACAAACTTGCAGCAAACTTGCTTGTTGATGGATGGCAAATTTGCTACAAACTTTACACACTAAACTTGCTACCCTAGTACTACACAAACGTGTTTTAAACGTTGATTTTTGGTTTAGTTTGTTGATTAAACGTTATCGGTTGAAAAGAGTATGCTTAATTTTAAATTATATTTCAACAAAGGCTTTATATTGTTGAAAAGATACTAATCCAACGTGGATTCAACTGTTATTTTCAACTATGGTATAGATTTTGTTTGATGGGATTCTTTCTAATTTAATGGAATAAAATGTGTAATTAAAAGCTAATTGAATGTCATTAACTAATATTTTGTATTCTCTTTTGCACGTTGAAAACGCGTTAAATGTCAATCTATATTTTAACGAAAATTTGAGTTCACTGAGAGGACGTTAATATGACGTGTTTATAACTATTAGACTACATTGAAGTGTGCCCTGTGTTATCTTTCCAAGTTAATTGCATAAAAAATATGCTTAAAAGTTAATAGGAGAATTAGCTACGTTTCTCATGTTATCATTTGCATGTTGAAAACAGATCTAATTTTAAACTATATTTCAACGAACATTTAATTTCGTTAAATGGGTAATAATGAGAAGTGTTTTTAACTTTCCTTTTCAACTATGACATAGATTTCGCTTTGTATGCGTTTTCCTAAGGCCACATTTTACACTTCTTGAAAAATACACATTTAATAGTACAGCGATGGTCAAAGTGTTAAAGAAGGAAATATGCACATAACAAAGAAAGAGAGAAAGTATTCTTTATTCTTATTCTTACTTGATGGTGAAACGGTAGGTCTGGATTTGTTGCGATTTCAAGACTGCCTTTTTTAAAAAACAGATTCGTAAAAAAGTAGTGAATCCGTGGTTATTGGGCTGTATGGTCTAGTGGATAAAGCACTTGCCAGCTATCTAAGGGTATCGGGTTCGATCCCACCTCAGGCCAGCAATTTTATAGCTGATCCAATTGGTCGTGTTCGCTAGAGCGGTGGTCTGGCGACTCAAGGATCGCGGGTTCGAATCCAGCCTCGGACATGGATGTGATTTTAACTGTCCTGTCAGTAGTTAGGTAAATCAGTAAGGTAAAGTTGACAGAATTAATTGAATAAGGAAAGGCTGGCTTAGGGCGAACAAAGTTTTATAAAAAAGCGTTCTAGGGGTAACGTGTACGGAAGTTCACCAACGACAAGTACGGAAACGTTCCAGCTTCGAATCCTGCAGCAGACACTTGGATTATTTACTACTAGAAAGTTAATACTGTATATCACGATGAAAGCAACGGACAAAACGCAACTGAATGTGTATAGCAGTAGTCAGCAACCATGCTCTGTTTTGGCCAACTGAACCAGCTTCTTGATTTCAACTAGTTTCTTCTCAATCATTATTCAACGTCGAATAAACCGTTGAACAGGCGGACATTTCGGTACATTTACAACGTTAAAATAACGTTTCGGTTCTAATGTTTAATTCACGTATTTTCAACGTAAGTGTGCTACTGTGGTAGAAACCTTTCAGGACAAACTTGCTACAAATCTTGTTTGTAAAAAGTTGATAGACCAACATCGAGCCTGTAGCAAGAAAAGATTTCAGTCTGCAATGCCATTCAAACTCACGACGTTCAGATCTGTTTGCTGTCTACCACTCTACCGATTATTCCACGGGTGTTTGTGCTGAACGAAGTACATTTTATTATTCCTTTTGTGTTACGAGAACAGTTTCTGGAGTAAAGGCTTTTATGTAGACTTTAATTCCAAATTGGGAAAGCTTATTGATTCTGTGTTAGAGTAGAGCTATGAAGAAAACTGATTCATGATTTTTCAGAAGTGAGTCACCTAATGATGTGCACTTTACTCGTCGGATCGACGACATCTTTCAAACAAACTGGCAGCCAATTTCATAGATAGTACGCTAGTTTTAACCAAGTTTCGACTAGTATTGAGTTTTTCTTACAGTGATATTTCCTTTTGGATTACTATCTGGAACGCCGGTTTTCCTATGAAATATCTTTTTCTGATCTTTTTGTTCGTACTTATAAATATTCCTTCCTTTTGTATTTTTCAACATTTTACTCAAATTTCAAAATTGTACTCGTTTCCCGAAAATAAGTTCAACAATTCAAGTTAGATAATTATTCTTTTCTTTCATTATTCACAATACAAAGACCGAAAACGCAACATGTCATCGACCCGAGCAGTAAAGTATACACATCATTATGATTTTTCTGAAGAGGCTCGCTTGCGAAAAATCAACAAACGAGGCTTCATAGCTCTGAAACAGGATCAATGAGCTTTCACAATTTCGAATTTCAACATATATCATTGCATTTACTTAAAAAAAAAAAACTGTCTTCGTAACACAAAAGGACTAGTAAAATAGAAGGGTGGGTGACAGCCGATAGAGTCACGGATTACAACAAAACAGAAGATACTAGGTTCAAACCCCAGTCCAGACATGAGAAATATTTTTCCACCACAGACTTGATGTTTAACAAGACAAGTTTGTAGCAAGTAGGCGTGCGAAGCCTGTAGCAAATGTCACATGTGTCAACTAGCAAGCTTGCTACAAGACTGTTGCACGTTTGCAGCACGTAATGCAAAACTTTGTACAAACTTTCAATGCCTAACCTAGTACAAATTTGCTACAAGTTTGGGTGCTATTGTGGGTTATGATATAATTTGAAATAATATTTCTCAGAGCCCTATTACAGCAGTCTCATTAGAGGAAACATAATATAGTTATTTGTTTACAAGACCTCATGGATTCATATAACTTTTTAAATTTTCATATAAAAGATTTTTTTTTTGTTACTCTGTCTGTATCCGTATATATTTACACAGTGTGTGGCGAAGCTTGGAGCCTGGAGCATGCTTTCTCCTATGGACATTGTTACAACCAGTACACCTTTTGGCATTTGCCCTATAGACAATATATTAGTACACGCAAACATATCTTTGTCCTTGAATAGAAGTATGTTATTTACCGGGATTGATTTTTGTTCAAGGTAATTATGGTAAAAATAGATATATTCCTTGAATAATACCGTAATTAGAAATTAACGTATTGTATTTACGGATGAAAGCATATTTCGGTAATAATTCATAGTTTTTCAGTTTACAATAAATATATCTTTGAAGCTGTATTATCTCTAAGAACTTACATTTTTCCTATAATTAAGAATATTTCTTCAGTTCCCTGGAGGTTTATTAGTATTTTATTACAAACTAAACAAATAACCTTAGTCCATATGACCTTAGTTAATTCCTTATGTTTGTCAGGGTGAAAATATAGGAAGCAGAGCAATGTGTCAGTAAATGTATCAATTATCCCATAAAAACGATATTAAAAAAAAACATGAACAAGAACAATATTTTTAATAAAAAAAACTTCATAGAAGAAAATTTTTTTTTCTACATTACTAATACTACCTATATTACTATGCTATCAAGGGATCATCATCGTAGCCTTCGCGAGTGTTAGTAGACTTGCAACATTGACTTGTTATTTAACGAAAATGCTTCTGCCTATTTTCTTAATAGATTTTTCAGTGACACGAAAGTCACTTCAGAAATTTCCAAAGTTGAAATGGAGGCAATTTCCGATTTTTTCTGTACATCAAGCCTCTGTAGGTACAGATACAATTGATATTAAAGAGTGAAAAGTATGTGACTGGACCGGGGATCGAACTCGGGACCTTTGGGTTCGATCCCCGGTCCAGTCACCTACATTTCACTCTTTAATATCACTTCAGAAAGTTCTTCATTTCATTAACTAAGAACTCTTCATTGGCAAACAGCAAAAATTGATAATTTCCGATATACTACACATGAAGAGTATGATTAAAATAGTGTCATAATCTTTGATCAATCACGCAGAGAGCTAAAACATATAGAGATAACACAATTATTTCACGTGTATGTCAAGAAGATAAGAATACTCAGACAGAGAATATGTACACCAGTACCGTACGTAAAGAATGAGTTATTTATATCTGATAAAACAAATGACATAAAAATACAGAAAACACTAATTTTCTTATCAACAACATCGTTGAATGGCATTAGTAGTTTAAATTTGTCATTTCTGTTCTCACATCACGTGCCTTGGAACTTAAAGTTTTGACGTGTGAATCGTATTCTTAAACATTCAAGTCAAGTAGCATAACGACACATTTCGTGTGATTGATTATGAGCGCTGTATTATAGATGATTCTTTTTCTTTGAAAGCAAGTCCTTGCTTTAACCTTAATGTTTCTTATAGAAGTTTCAACGATATATAACATTTTCCAATCGAGACGGAGTGCTCGATTCGTATTCGGAATGTTCATAGATTGAAACCTGTACTGGGGCCGGCGGATTCAGTTTCCCCGTTATTTCCATCCGTACCTGGCAAATACTAGCTGGTCGTACTGTGTACTGAGGATAAGGTCGCTGAGGCCTTAAGGTGATGTTAAATCATTGAAAAAAGCTTGGGTTTGGAATACTTCCAAGCAGAGCTGAAACCGAGTCATGTTTTGTGACTCGGTCCGAAATTTGACATGAATGTCCCAATTTGCTGAATAGCAGCTTGGTCATCTAAGTAATGTGTGCTGGAGCATTGTCAGGCAAGACCAGCACTTTTCTGCTGAGTTTGTCCCGGTCAGTGGCGTATCCTGACTTTTAAGGTTGGGCATGCAATGTTATTACTATTATTATTATTATTATTATTATTATTATTATTATTATTATTATTATTATTATTATTATTATTATTATTATTATTATTATTATTATTATTAAGAATTATGTACGGGAATAAGAGATGACTTCTATCTAATTGCTCTTTACAAACTTGCAATTCCCTTTTTCTTATTGTCATAGACCTCGAGTAATGAAGTTCGATATATGGTAGTTTCACAGGTGATTTACAAGTGTTTCAATCGCATGCCAGTTTTCATGCGAAAACTGGAATCGAAAAGGTGATAATTTCTTCTCGTTTTGGTGGTAACTTACATTTTCCTAGAGAAAAAACAATAGGATGGCGCGGCAGGTATACAGAAGACATAGAGAGCAAGAAAGAATTTGATCATCTGTTGCCGCTCACGGAAATTACAGCTGCCACTAAGGAGGAAGTAATTACGTTACTTCATAACTTTTATCCTTTTCTAGATGAAAGGCGAAAATAGGAAGTATCCTCAGTAAAGTCAAGAAAAGTTGTGTATATAACACATTTAAAAGTTTTTCTTGTGATTTTTCTGAAAATCCACACATGTTCCACTCAGAATTCCGCTCCACGCAAACTACAAACAACTTCCAAAATTACAAACATTTTGTGGAATTCCACATACATTGACGGCGCTGCAACACACACTCTCTCATCTAGATGGCAACTATGCTGAATGCAACTTTTAGCGTTGCATGCATTTCGGATTTCTCCCGCGTCTTTGACCCAATAAAACGCACGTTTACAGGCGAGCGAACGACAAAGATCTTGAGTAGACGCCCACATAGATAGACGAGAATACTGCAGCGCCACGCATGAACAGTTTACTAAACTACTTACTGCCAGCGAGTGCCAGCTTTCGCATTACGGGTTCTGGTCTAGGATATCAGGTGAAGTTCCGTAATTTCTCAAAATCTTTTCTGTTTTCTCCTTGGAAAATAATAAAATAAATAAACTAGAATCCGAAGGCATGCAGTGCATGCCTTGCATTCATGGAGAATACGCCGCTGGTCCCGGTGTTATACCTTAGTTGCCTGTCGAAGTTGGATCAGAAGGCTGATAAAATATGCACATGTTACGGTGGTGTTATGTGATTTGGGACTGGGAGATTTACTGTGCTTCCACAAAATACTCCCTTGTTTCGTTTCTGCGTCACAATGGTGAAACCACGTTTCATCTTCTGTCGCTAACCGTGAAGCAGGGCCGTAACTTGTGGGGGATGAGCGGTCAACTGCCCCACGCCAGGGAAACTCCATGCTGTTCGAGCGGAGCCCACTTTAAGATAAAATTTTCTTACTCCATATACGATACGAACATGAAATTATAAATACAGCATCGAACAGATTCACCATATAACACAAACAAAACAGCACAAGAAAGGTAAATAAAACAAAAATGAGACCTGCGCCCATTTCAGTAAAATATCTACTATTGGGGCCCATAGAAATAATATATATTTCTTAAGGCTTTGAAATTTGTCAATATTGTCCCCTGAATGAACTTGTCATGGATGAAACGGGCCCATACCATTTCAAATAGAACTGCAATCATTTAAAGGGCACCTGCTGTCCCATCATCTGAACCATATATTTTCCTACGATGAAGTATAAATGTAATCTAGACCCTACTTCAGTAAAGTTCCCTACTGGGTTCCCACAAGTAATTATTAAGGTTTTAATCTTGTCAAATATGGGCCCAGAGTTTAACTTGTACTAAATGTAAAAACTAGAAGTCATAAATGCCTGTTTTATCCCCACAAAAATAATAGGCGGGATACTTGTTACGAACATACGTTAAAGTGTAAACTATATTATTGTGTTAATTGAATTGTATTGATAGCAGTAGATTCGTGTGGGAGGCTCAAAACAAGATAAGTCTCGTCTTAATCTCAACAAAGCAACAAAGTTTCAAAAATATGGTTGTGGTCTAACATTCGATGATCGAAGGTGAACAGCGACTTTGTACTATTACGAAGAAGAAGAAGAAAAAGAAGAAGGAGAGGTAGTTTTCGCTTTAGAATTAGAAAAACAACTTTTTCCAAAGGGGCCCAAATATTAATGCTTCCCCCCCCCTGGAAAAATTCTAAGTTACGGCTACTGTGAAGTGAATAAAACTTACCTTCATAAGCTTATTTTATGGCGAGCATTTCTCCAGAATATTTGACCCGGTCTTTCTTCATTTCTGGCATCAACATTCAAGGAACTTATCTGGCGCTCACTTTTGACAGTTTCTACTTTCCATGAAGAATATTTTTCCATCGACCCAATACTGATGCTCCGTCCCTGTCTGAGGAACTGTCGCATATCAGTTTCTCCTCACATATTGCTCGACTTTCGTATATATTTTTTTCAGTGGTGACGTCCTTACTGCAGCCTGGTCTGGGCTGATGTCATATTTGAGTAACGATCTTCCCCTGTCTAAAATTTACAGACCGCGTTGTAAAAAATGGCTGTGTTAATTTAACACTTTCGAGTGTTCCAGGACGACCAATACTTCTTTGTGTTAAATCAACAGGACAAATGGTGCTAATTTCGATGTTTTGCAAAATATTTGCGTTCTTAGTGTTCATTCAACGTAATCGAGGGTATCATACTAGTACTATCACAGTGTTAAATCAACAGTGATAACACATCCACTGGGTTGAATCACCGAAATCAGCACAGTTTCTTGTGTTGATTTAAAGCGAAAAAGTGATGGCCACCCTGGAACACAGAAGAAAATTATTGAATTTAGACAGCCGTTTTTTTTAGTGAGCACTGGCATACGAAGGTGCAGTATCACCACAGACTACAACCATGCATTCATGAATATTTTTCGATGTTATACGAGTTATGCCTTCTTCCGTAGATCAATCATTGAATGACTTTTTAATATTCACAGACGTCACTGACCGACAAACTTTTGCAGCATCTCAAAACCTGCAGTCTTTCAGTTTTTATACTTTAGAACGATAAAACAATCGTTTCATTGAGAGTCGTCATCCCATAAACAGTACGTTATACTTAGGCTTAGAACTTGCTTAACGCTCCTCGTACTTGAAGTCGATGAAAGCACAGAAAGATGTAGTCATAATCCACAGGAATATCACTTTCATTATGAACAAACATAATAAAGTGATATTCAAATACACATTTTATGTACATTTTCACAAAATGTTTTTGTAATTCTACACACTGTAAGCATTATTTGTTTAGACAGGTATAGCATGTTCGTACCATGGAAACTGTAGGGAGTGATGTAGTAAGTCCTAAACATGCAGTTCATAGTCGGACCGTTGTTGTGGGGTGCACAAATGTCAGTGTGCAATTCATAATTGGAAAAATTTTAAACTAGAGATGGTAGAAACGGTTATTTTCTTGTTACAAGATGTTATAATTGCAGAAAAGTAACCGTTACTAGTAACAGTTACTTGAAACTGCTTTATTATTTGGATGTTTTCATATAGAAAACAAGGAAAAGAATGTTACTTGATAAACGAAGTAATAGCAACGATGCCATCAGAACTGAAACGCGTCACCGGGTCAATCAGGTCAAGTTTTGGACCGGGTTAGCAAAAGTGACCCAGTTTCAACTCTGGATGCTACAATAAACTGAAATAACGTATCATTAGAAATATTTTGTTTTATCTTTTGTTTTATAGATTTTATCTCATAGTCAGTACGTTTCAAGACTACAATGGTTCTCATTTTTACCCTCTTGACAGCAGGGTAGTCGTGAAACGTACTGAATATTCAACGAAATATTCACAATAAAAGAGGATAGTGCAAAATATTTTTAATGTATCCTTGCACATCAGTATCTTCACATAAAAGGGAAAAGCTTTAAAACAGAAAAGACTGACATTAGTGTCTCTATTTCAAAGTTTTTCTAGAAAATATAGTCTATGAAGCACTGACTATATTGTATTAAATCCGACTAGGGCTTCCTGTGTGCGTGGTCACGGGTTCAATTCCCACCGAGGTCAATTGAATGGAGTGGTTCGCAGGTCACTTTGGGGCCAAGGTGGCTTAGTTTGTAGAGCTCTCACCTCTAGTGCTAGGGCTCGTCGGATAGATCCCTACTCATGTCATGTGGGTTTTGTGATGGACAAACAACATGTGCTTGGGTTTTCTCGGCCGCCCCCCCCGTTTCCTCTCATTTTCTTCATTCCACCAATTCATCCCATCATCATCCATAAGGCCTGAGCCATAGGTGGCTAAAGGCCTTAAAATAAATTCAAATTTGGAGGCCACTTTACCAAAAACTGTGGGTCCCGTCCCGTGTAGGACGTTAATAACAATTCATGCCCTCCAGCTTGAAATGTCAATAGCAGTTCTCATTATGTTATAATATTAGTGCTCAAACAACAAAGGCGGCTAATCAACCATTGAATGCGCACAAATATAGGCTTTATAGAATTCTAGTTTTCTGGACAGAATTACTTTACTCAACTTTCCTTGTATCGAGTTCGATTTGTATCGGGGGCTGGTTCGGATTCCCTCTCTCTGCAAAAGTCTTCCCTGGCTTTGTTTACAGATATATATACCTCTAACCTGGGATATCGACGATCCCAAAATACCGTATAATACATATCTCCCTAATTGTTCTCCCTCTCTGGAAATTGTACAAATCGAACACTGCGTTGCATCACAAAGCAAAGAGAAAGAAGTATGTTAAATAGCATTGGCATGAAAGTGTCTCGTGATTGGGATGAACAAATAAGCTAGTTTTAAGCTTGTCATAAATATATATATATCTTTCAACAGTCTCTTCGTATTCATGTGTAACATGCAAGGAGTATAAAATTATTTTTCTTCACTGATAAAAGCGTTTATGTTAAAATCAATGGCACTTCATAAATATTCATATTTATTAGTAGTTCTTACTGGCGTCATTAAATAGCACCACATGACAACAGGAAAATCAATGATTAGAGTTTAGTTTTTAGGATAATACAGGTTGCAATTCCACATTATCATGCATAACTTTCATATATCAAAAGCTCACTGAACTCGAGGTGGTCACGGGTTCAATTCCCGCCGGGGTTTCTTGAACGGAGTGGTTCGAAGCCCACTTTACCTAAAACTGTAAAACTGAAGCTTGTTAAGGACGTTAATAACATTTCTATCAATCAATCAAAAGTCACCTATCCTCCATAAGTTTCCATTACCCTACAATATGCTACGTTTGTAAGGATACCTCTTCGAAAGCGAAATTAATCAAATTGAAGGCGGAATTTCTATTAAAGCGGGGAACGTTGAGCTCTTAATGGCTGTTTTTGCCTTAACGTTTGACTAAAATGTACAGGGTGTCTCTGAAATAATGCTACATTCTTCGGGAGGGGATTATTTACATCAAACTAAGAAAAATTTCCTTTGAAGAACCGAAATTTCCTTAATTTTGGAGTTACAGGCGCTCAAAGTTACGCAGGCATCATCACAAATGACGTTATATCTCGACAACAAATGGCGTAAGCGGTGTCGGTTTGGCAAATCACACTCAAAGAACATATATTTAAATTAAGTTCATTATTGATAAATACAGCATAGAGGGGATTTCTATTGTTGTCCTTGAGAATGAAATTCTTACTTTGTGAAACTTGTCTATGCGGCACTCCCTCAATGGAAAACATTGCTTAAATAGATTACAACTTCCAGTAAGATTTGCTAAGCCGACACCGCTTACGTCATTATGTGTCGAGCTTTGACGTCATTTGTAATTGTAACTTTGAGCGCCTGTGTCTCCGAAACTATTCACAATTCTGAAATTTTTCAAAGGAACTTTTCCTCTTGTTTTGATCTAAATAATCACCTCCCGAAGTTTGCACCATTTGTATACGAGGGTTGTGCAATAAGTAAGCTTAGGGTATTTAGAAATAATTTGAAAATCGGATGAAATAAGTAGAACATTCCCCACCTACATTTTTGAATGATCATTGAAATTCGTGTGGTCGTCCCGCTCCGCAATTTATTTTCTCAAATTTTCTCAGAAATTCAGTTTCTCACAGATAACGTATTCATTTATAATCACTAACCAGATCATTGTTTGAATCAATATATTAGATAATATATTATGTGTGTATTACACGTACGCATTTTATAGTAAAAAAAAAGTAAAGTTTGTATTTTTGGGTCATTCTAGTAATGACTTCGACCGGTCTCAAGTTCATTAGTTGTTAAGTCTCTAAAAACCCCAAACAAATATCCATTCTCAAGACGGGATTCGAATCCGGGAAATTCGAGTCACTGGCTAAGCGACCCTACCGCACGACTACTAGGTCGGCGCATTTATGGTGGAATTTATAGACTCAGAAAAAATGAGCTTATTTTTCTAAGTGCAATTCTGTTTAAGTTGTTCATGTTCAGAGGCATGGATCGAGGCCGAGACTGGTGTTGGTCTCGTCCAAGGGCGCCGATTTCTGTGTAACTTTGGGGGGGCCCATTCAGATTTTTTTCTTTGCTGCCAAATAAGGGTCTAAGAAGGCACATATGATACAAATCCAATTCAGATTTTTGCCAAATATTGTATATTCATAACAAAAACACATATAATAGTACACATATAGTCATTATGAAGGCTTCTCCAGGCCAATTAAAGCATTTGACTATGTTTGTATAGCGTTAAAAAAATTCACAAAAGCATATTATGTTCTAACTAATAAGAATAAAGTTTCTGCTGTTACTAGAAAATAAACTTAGGAAATAACAGAAACTGATGTTAGTCTATACAGTGGAGTTATTCAGCTTTTCCAAATGTGGTTCTCTTTCTGTCCGGCTCACCCTTCCGCCGCGCTACTGCTTTATTGGACAAATATTGTTTTTTTTCTTCTTTTAATTCTCGGTTCTCGAACTCAACTGGCATGGTTCAAGAAGATTTTGTCTCAACCACAGTGAGAAAAAAAATATTTTGACAAGTTGAACAAAGAGGAAAAACAGACTTATCACACGCAAACGTGGCCCATTTCGAAATCTCTTACTCTTTTATGATAATTTGGATACGTTAGATAGAATGCTATAGAAATAACTACTACTCGATACACTTGTAAGGTAACAAAAATGTATTTGGACAACCCCATACTACTCTCGAAAGAAATGTCTTAGGTACCCTATTTTGTACAAAAGCACTCTGCGTGGTGTATTAAAGCAATCCACACCGTGTCAGGCATAAGGAAGAAGAATGGGGAACAAAGTTAGTTGAACAACATTGGAACTGCTCACTTTAATTTCAAATTACGTGCGGAAGGTTAAAGGTACTGAGACCTAGCCAAGCTTGTTGGAAAGCCACGCTCTAGCGTTGGATACAACATAAAGAAACATAAAACAGAATAATTATTGGGGGATTCGTTCTGGTCAACTAAGGAAATTAACTGCCCGGAATGAAACTTACATTCTTCATTCTGTGAACAAAACTCAAAGAATTAGTGATAAAGATTTGGCTACTTCACTTGCCTAGGATATGCAAGTTAATTTTACAGATGTGTAGATGTGGAAAAAAAAAAAAAAAAAAAAAAAGGATTCAGAAGATGTGTAGCCAGAAACAAAACACACATGCCAGAAGAAAGCAGAAAGAAGAAGTTCTAATTTCCCCCCAAAATATAAATATGAGTGCCCGGAATTTTGGAAAAAAGTTTTTTTTTTCTAGGATAAGACGAAGATAAACTTGTATTGTAGTGATGGATATCAGGACGTGTGTCGAAAGAAGAACGAAGCTTGTGGTGTAACTTGCATATCCTAGGTGAGTGCGGCAGCCAAATATTTAGCACTAATTCTTTGAGTTTCTATTCACAGAATGAATAATGTATGTTTCATTCCGCGCAGTTAGTTTTCTTGGTTGGCCAGAATGGATTCTATTCCGCAATAATAGATGTTTTATGTTTTTTTATAATGTATCCAACGGTAAAGCATGGCTTGCAAAGAAGCTTGGCTTTCCTGACGCGGTGTGGATTGCTTCAATACACTACGTAGACTGCTCTTGTACACAAGAGGATACATAGAACATTTATTTCGAGAGTAGTATTGGGTTGTCCAAATACTTTTTTGCGATGAATTTACGTAGTCCTCACTCTCTCGTTGCCTGTTACCTTAAAGGTGTATCGAGTGGTAGTTAGTTCTATAGAATTCTATCTAAGGCATCCAAATTATCTTAAAAGGGCAAGCGATTTCGAAATGGTCCGTGTTTTACGTGTGATACAGTCTGTTTTTCCTCTTTGTTGAACTTGTGCAAATACTTTTCTTACCCGCTGTATATAGGTTTCCTATTTATATGTTGTATTAGAAACTCAAAATTACGGTAAACAATAATTACACCCAAACAGCAGTTTGACAGATATATTTCCTAGTGCAAGTCTACTCCTACTTTTGTGTGAGTTCTTCTTGTCGCATACTTTTCTTGTATATTTTTAATTTTTCTTAAATTATGGTTGTATATCACGAGGAATGATCCTTAATCCTCGGAACGCCAAGATAATATAATCTCACGGAACGCCAAGATAAAAAATTTTCAACCCTTGTATATTTCTCGTATCAAATAAAGTACTTGTTCAAATTCAATGTATTTTAGAGTATGGGTGTATTCATTGTATTTTATTTATTGAATTGTATTTATTTATTGTATTTTATTTTTGTCAAGTAGATATTACAAAATAATGAAAAATACAGAAAAATTAATACATCGTATTAACCTTGTAACCATTTTATGGCTGTACAAAAATGAAGTTACTCTGAGTCTCTTACTTATTTACACAAATAAAGTACTACATATAAAATTACCAGAATCAAACTACCTTACTCTCTCACTCTTACATGTAAAGCACACCGTATCTGTTGTATTCGGATTCTTGGAAGTGAAGCGATTACATTGCTGACAATATGCGGAGTACTTGTCTTTACCTCTACACAAGCAGCATCTTCCACGTTTCTTCGCTCCTTGATTGAGAAACTATAACGTGTAGATCGTTTGGAAAGAGACGTGTGATCATTAGAATCGACAACAACTTGTTATTTTAATATAAAATGACATTTAAAAATGCCAAGATTGGGTCAAATTGACTCATATTTGATTTTCTTAAATTTTTACACAATAAATACATGGGTTTAACGTCATTTTCTGCCGTAAGATTTTTAGACACGTACCTGAAGATTACATAGAATTTTACTCTTCCATTTAATAACTAATGGACAAAAATAATATTTTGACTGTATGGGTAATTTATGACCCGATCTTGGCTTCCGAGCGTTAAACGACAGAAAATACGTTTTCATTTATTCCTTCATTGTTTCTTTTCTTTTCTTACTAAACGGTCTTTATCGATGTTATGCACGAAACTCCAGAAACAACACAAGCAATGCACGAATTAACTCCTTTATCCAGGAGAGGGTATTATACGTGATGTAATTTATATAAGTACTGTAGCACACGAATTTCAGGGAGGGATTTATCAATGAATAGATTTGCCAAAGAGAAATAAGCTTAGTAGAAAGAGAAAACGAATGACCATGTACTGTAGAAATAGGAGAACCGACTTCACTTTATCATTTCGGCTCCCCAATCAGGGAAGTCCACATCAACTTTGGGGGGGGGGGGGCAGGGCCCCCAAAGGCCCCCCCGGGATCGGCGCCCTTGGTCTCATCTCAAATTCAAGATCGAGACCGAGACAAAAGTTAAGAAATCGAGACGAGACCGAAACACAATGGGTTGAGACTTATTCGAGACGAGACCAAGACCGAGACTTATCCATCGAGAATGTAGACAAGACCGAGATTTACCTCTAAATACTCTCGTCTCAATCGAGACTAAAAGCTTTTTTCATGAATATCTATAACATTAATTTAATGCTTTTGTTTATCATATTTTATATTAGAAGAAGTCTTGTAACTGTTCCTTCTGGCAAATTTTATTTAACATGCTTATACTGTTGTTTAAAAATATGACTACAAGTCACATAAGTAGTCAAATTATCAATGCCAAACTACTAAATGTTGTCTTTCAACAATAATATAAAGATGTTGGAGATTAATTCAAGGATGGGCAAATACAGAAATCGATTTTCTTTTACGAATTTTCATCCCCATGCTTCCATTTCTTCTGCTGATACTCTTTTACTTGTGTTGACGCTGTCCCATTTATACCAACCCCTACTAGACTAATACTGCAAAGACTGTAAAGTATACGTCAGGAAGTCAAACTATCTAAATTCAAATATAGTATTTTCTTACACCATTTACTTAAAAAAATAAAAATAAAAAGGTGAAAAGATTTTGCAATACTAACCGGCACTTCAGAATAAAATGAAGATTTAATGTTATTAAAAAAAATAAATAAAAAAATACTTTCCTACGTATAAGGAAACAAGCCAAGTTGGAGCTCAGTTGCGGAACTTTGCACCTGTGTTAGTTAACACCAGGCGTCAGCAACGGGCATCCTATTTGGATGACCTATGCAGGCTCGAACTCGCCTTACCGGTACCTTTTTAACATCATCTTACCCACAACCAACTTAGTTGCCCTGGTAGATCCTGAGTTGTAAATTACTAAGGGGAAATAGATACCCCATTTCTCGGAACTCCCTCATGCAATCTAAATGATATAAGTCTATGGTTTTCAACTCATATCGTTGATAGCTTACCAACGACAGCTGAATCACCTTCGTAGTCCTAGTAGTTGAAATTTACTACAGGTGGAGGTGATACCCTCATCTCCGGACTTACCAATATCCTTATCCAACCTGGATGATGTATACGGGTTTGAGTTCGTATCGACAATATCTTTCCAACGACACCTCAACTATCTTCGTAGCCCTTTAATTCCTGATTTGAAAGTTGTCGATAGAAGCGCATAGGGGGGATATAAGAGTGTACAACTGCCTTAGATACAGCAAAGCTATTTTTTATCTATTATGCTTCAATAGGATTGTTAGAATGACATTTTAATATGATAACACGGCATATTTGAAATATCAATATGCTTATCTCAGTTTATATGCTTCGTAATACGCTGTTATGTGAAAGTAGCGCCTACCGGGAACACACTTCACTCTTTTCTTTTTTCTTTAATGTATGATGAAGCTGTAATCCATACCTATGAACATGTGAATTGATTATTTTAATAAGTCAAGAGCAGTATTGTTAAATTAATTCATGTTGAGTTCGGTAAATGGCATTTTCATTTTCTTTGTATGTGATTGTTTGCTGCTGGCAAGGAACTAAAATTTTTGTGACGTACTGTACGTACATTTATTTCAGTCTCTCTTGTACAAAATTCAACTATTTTGTTTTAATTCTTAACGTAACAGTTACTCATTCAATGTAAGTATAATTTAGAAATAGCAAAATTTAATGTTACGTATACTAATTTCGCATTTGTGGTATAACGTGGGTCCGTTTGCACAATATAAATATTTTCATTTATCTCATTTATTCGTATTCTATATTTGCTATCTAAAGCTTCTTTATTAAAGTCGTAATGTTTTTTCTCTCTATTTCAGAATATTTTTTCTAATCTAAACCCTAAAATAACAACGTAACAAACTATGGTAATATCATAATATTCTTCTTCTTGTCCTGAATTTGGAAAACTTGCATTCCATTTCAAATGAGCCAAAAGACGGCAATTTTTAAAAGTCTAACGTCTTTCGAGAGTCTTGAATTGAGACAGAGTCAAGACCGAAACTAACATGTCGAGACCGAGACCAACACAAAGACCGGAATTTTGAGGTCAAAACGAGACTGTATTAAAAAATTTGAGACGAGAACGAGACTGATGACAGTCTCGTCTCGATACCATCCGTTCAGACTTACTTTTATAGCTAGTGTTCACCAAAGAGCTCTAGCTCAGTTGGAAGAGCGTTCGCTTCGCATTCGGGGGTCCTGAGTTTGAAACCAGCGGTCGACAAGAGGTTTACCAGTATTTTACCTGTCACACCAGGCAAATGCCGGTATGGTGCCTTCAACTTACGCGTTGGCCAAATCAGTCCCGCATTCTTTTCCGTATCTTATCCCGGCCTCAGACATAGATGTGTGAAGGTTATGATAAATAAATTCAGTTGTTACTAGTGCGCATTAACTTCCCTACTTAAACTAGTAGTCGGAACTAAGCAATAGTGTCGTTATCGTCCATTATAGTTCATTTTATCTTATGTAAAACTGGTTGTAGTTACCATTTCTTCTTTCTGAATATAGCCAATATTTCACGTATAAGAAGCAAGTAAATGGAACAACTTTATACATGTGGAATATTTATGGCTTAAGATTAAGATGGCAACTACAGTACGTGATGTGTCAGTGGCCAGTTCTCCTTAGAAATATTTGACGCAGAATTATTGGTGCACAAATGCTATCCCAGTACCACATACGTGATTTTAACGTTGATAAAACTGTTTAATGTTCGCCTTTTCAACGGTTTATTCAAACAAAAACGTTGATTACGTTTTTTGGTCGAATAAACCCTTGACAAGGCGGATATTAAACGATTTTATCAACGTTTGAAACACATATGGGCTTCTGTGGTAGGCACACCTTTTCCGGCATACCAACTAACCTGATTCAGAATATACTTAGTTAGTTCGCATGTTTGTTTCTTTGTTTCGATCTTTACTAGGCTTCAGTAACAAGTAATGTGAAGCCTTTTATGCGCACGCTCTGTGCATCTGTCGACAACTTTCAGCTCAGCAACTACTAGCGCTAGGAAGGTGGTTAAGGTGTCGCTGGAAAGGTCTCGCTGCAGATTTTCCAATGGCACATTGAGAATGCTCGCTGCTGATGCCTGGTGGTAGCTTACATGCGCAGTCCTCCGACTGGGCTTCGCCTCACTTGTATTAAACTTCCCTTCCTTATTCCATATTTCTTTCTTTAATGTTTATTTTTATATTTTGTTATATTTTCTACTTTCTTTCTTTCTTTTCTACTACCTTTCTTATTCTCTGTTTACTTTCCATCTATCCACCCTTTTCTCTTCCTTATTTAATTCCATTTTCTTGTTTTAATTCGTATATCATTATTTCCTTTTTGCCTTCAATTCTTTATTGACTTATTTAATCTTTCCTTCTCACTTTTTATTCCTTCCTTTCTGCATTTTCTTTCATTCATGTTTTTCTTTTATCTTTCCTCCTTCTCTTCTTTCTCTTAGTTCCTTTAATTATATTTGAGTTTCCACTATACCTTCATTTTTTAAAATTTTATTCTCTGCTGCAACAAAGAAATACATTGCCCTCTACCTTTCCGGGTAAAATCTAACTACAAACGAAAATATATATTGCTTGAATATTTCTTAATCAGGTGCAGATACAGATGCTTATCAGAATAATGGAAACACCTGTAGTTGGCAACACGTCAGATGTATGGGTTGGCAGTGGTGTCGTGGCGACCGCAGCGCCGGACTGCTGGTGGTGGTGTGTTAGGTCGGTCTCCATACTACGTCAGGCGTCGTGGAACAGGAGTGTGCAGTGGCTGCAGGAGACGGAGGTAGTGTAAAATGGGAGACCTCTCAGAGTTTCAAAGAGGGCTAATTGTTGGTGCGCGGTTATGTGGAGTGAGTGTGACCGCAGTGGCTAGTGTGTTAGGTGTGTCGCCAGGGACAGTGTCGAAGGTGATGACGGCCTACACAACACACGGGAAAACCACATCGGAGAAGCGGAACAGTGGGCGGAAGAAAAGCATCAGTGACAGGGCACGCCGGGTATTAAAGCGCATTGTCACGCGGAACCGTCGTGCCACTGCGGCGCAAGTGACGGAGGAACTCAATCAGCACCTCCCCCAACCTGTTTCGACAATCACAGTCCGCCGCGAATTACATGACATGAACTTACGGGGTCGTGTTGCACGGGCCAAACCTCTCATCAGGGACCAGAACGCTTTAGCACGCCGCAAATGGTGCCGCGACCATGCAACTTGGACCGTTGACGACTAGAAACATGTGGTATGGTCGGATGAGTCACCATTCACCCTATTCCAAACCACGGGCCGTGTTTATGTGTGGAGAACGCCCAAAGAAGCGTATGATCTGCAGTGTCTCCGCCCAACTGGGAAACATGGCGTCTGCACGGTGATGCTGTGGGCCGCAATATCATGGTTTTCATTGGGTCCTGTGGTCACACTTCGCGGACGCATCACTGCCAACGATTATGTCGCAATTTTAGGAGACCACTTGCATCCTATGGTCCGGATGTTGTTCCCGGACAATGACGCCATATTCCAGGATGATAATGCACCCATTCACACAGCTGGAGTTGTTGCAGCGTGGTTTGAGGAACATCGGGATGAAGTTCAACACCTCCCCTGGCCCGCCCAATCCCCAGATCTCAACATAATTGAACATCTGTGGTCCATCTTGGAAACACGACTCCGGCGACGATTTCCACCTCCATCCTCTCTCACAGAACTGGCCGATGCCCTGCACGAGAAATGGTGTAATATTCCACTTGCTACCATTCACGACCTCTATGCCTCCATCCCACGTCGCATCAAGGGTGTTCTGAAGGCGAAAGGTGGCCCGACACCATATTAATCTGGTAAGTTGCACTTTCGTTCAGGTGTTTCCATTATTCTGATAAGCATCTGTAGATTTTATATGTAAAGTTTCTCATTAAAATATTATTAGGTTATACTTTTAAATAAGATATACTGTAACTATGTATTTACAAGAAACAATCTTCCAGGATTTCTTGTGTTGGGAAAAGCTGTTCAGGTTTATCTCCGAAACACAAATACATAATAGTTACTTCGTTTTTGGCCCGAATAACATCATACACTCAAATCACTCTAATAAATATATCAATCACCAAATATGCTAATTACTTGCATCTCATTTTAACATAGAACGGCGACTCAAGCGGGCTCAAACCCGATCCATTTTTAAGTAAATATATTAACAGTGAACGCACATTTTCTCAAGATACAAATCGCTTAATTATATTTCCTATCCGCCGCCTCCACCACTTAATGATTTTATTACTGTTCAAGGCAATAAATGTTAGGTAGAGCCTTTCGGCGTAGGACCGAAATAAGAACATAAAACAGGTTGACTTTTGACCGACACCTTTTATTACAAAACGTTCCATTAAATAAGTTATATACAAAGTTAATTAAATTAGTGCCCGGTACATAGGTTGTATTGATTGTAAGTTGTTCACCTCTTTTGTTGTATCGACTTATGTATGCATAGCTTACTTAGGACGGTAGGAAGATGGGTTCTATTGTGACGAAAGGATTCTAACTCGAAACCAAGTTAGTAAGGAAAGGTGCTCCAATTACAGACCAAGTCAGAAGGTAAGGTTAATCCAACTCCAGAGCAAGTCGGTGGTAGAGAGGTTTTGGGACCCTGACTGCAGACCAAGTCAGAGGAGGGAAGAGGTGACCACTAGTCGAAACTTGAAATGAGTAAGTGATACTTTTAAGTAGAAGCAGAAAAGGTTGTATAAACAGGAACCTCGGACGGTCCCACCCCGTTGAGTGATCGCTCTCCAACTTCTGCAGTGACCTCCGCATGCATGCATGCAACTAAAGTCTTTGTCGCGGGTGTATTATGCGGCCTCTATCGTGAGACATTTACCACAATCAAACGCAGAGTTGAAGAAGAAAGAAGGGTAAGAAAGATGAGAGGAAAGATACATAGGAATCACCTTGATAGTGGGGAAAAACCTGTGATGCAGGAAAAACCTCTTGATCTAACTACTCACTAATGCAAGAGGGATGTACTTTATTCCTAGTAAAAAAACATACATAGAGGGATGCGGAAAACCTAGGAAGGATCTAATGTGTATACGCACTTTAATATCTGTATTAAGTTACTTGTGATCATGCATTTCTATTTTTTCTACTCTACATGCACTGCTCTCTGCTGGCTGCGCTCCTAGCTGTTGGCTGCACTGCTGTTTCGTCTGTAACTGTAAGCTACTAAGATTTCCTGGAAAGGACGAAATTTTCATTAATTTTCACTTGAGGCTCATTATTTCTAGCTAAGGAAATTGAAATTAAAAATATACAGAACGGTTATTCTGCCGGTAATTCTCTACGGTTGCGAAAGTTGGAGTACGACCCTAGCAGATGAACATAAATTACGTGTATTTGAAAATAAGGTTTTGAGAAAGATATATGGGCCAAAACGGGACGAGATGACTGGAGAGTGGAGGAGACTGCATAATGAAGAACTCCACGGACTGTACGATTCACCAGATGTTGTAAAAATAATGAAATCGAGACGACTAAGGTGGGCAGGGCATGTAGCTCGGATGGGGGAAAAACGAAGATTATATTCAATCCTGGTTGGAAGGCCCGATGGAAAGAGGCCATTGGGAAGACCGAGACGTCGTTGGGAGGACAATATTAGAAGAGATCTTGGAGAAGTAGGTGTTCGTGATGAAAACTGGCTTGATACTGCCCAGGATAGAATCCAATGGCGAACGTTTGTTACTGCGGCGATGAACTTGCGAGTTCCATAAGCCATAGAGTTAGTTAGTTAGTTAAATGTAGTTTGTGGTATAATTCATTAATTACCGTTTGTTGTTGGGATGCAAATGCCTCTTGCAGAAAAGTCTTAAACATCTCTTGCAGTATATATAATGCACATTGCGTTTGTGTTGGTTTATGGGTGTACTCGGTGCAAAGGTGTCTAATGTTTAGTGTAGTTATCTAATGTATATTTTCCTATTGAGTTTACTAAAGTGTTATCGGTTGCTGTTACAGTGTTGTAGATTTTATTAACTAATATTTTTATATGATTAATTACTAATGAGATTTTGAGTGATTCTTGTAGTGGTGTTAACCTGGTGTATCGTGGACAATTGGTGATGATTTTTATAACTTTGTTTTGGAAAGTTTGTAATTTGTTGATATGTATCTTTGCTGCATGACCCCATGCTGGTGACGTGAGGATAGGACGTAGTATTAAGGTATCTGGTGGGTTTTTTATAGGCCTCTTCAGTCTTTCTTGTAGGCGTAGCACTTCCAAGCTTCTCCGCTTGGAGTCGGCGTCGTCTGCTTCCAAGGTACGTACGTACAACAGAATAAGTGAGAAGGTATGTTCATCAGGCGCTTCCGAAGTTCAAAATCATGTTCCAACGGTTTTTTGCTACAGTGACGTCACGGGCGGATAGCACATAGGGAACCTTTCAATAGGCGGAGGGAAAATAATTTATTATTGCCGTTTGAGTGCGAATTTTTTGATACGATAAAAACTGTTACAATTTACAATATATAGGCTATAAAATAAAAAATAGTTTGCTTCAATAGCTGTAGTAGTTTCAGAGCTGCAGCCTGTTATATGATTCGAATCGTCAATTTTTCACCAGTTTATAATAAAAATGATTTTATAAAAACAATTTGAATGGGAATTTTTTGATACAACAAAAACTGTTATAATTTGTAATCTATGGGCTATAAAATAAAAAAAATATTATCCTTCAATAGCTGCAGTAGTTTCAGAGCTGCAGCCTGTTATTTGATTTGAATCGTCAATTTTTCATCAGTTTATAATAAAAATGATTTTATAAAAATCTTTTGAATGGGAATTTTTTGATACAAAAATGACCACTTCCCCCACCCAAGATCAACATTTTCAACACCCAAGATCAACATTTTTGCTGTCAATTCTTCAGTTTCTTTGAACATTTTAAAATGATGGTGAAGGGTGTTTAATAATCAGAAGGGTGGTTAGACAGAAAAAGAGCGAATATATTCCAGAAAATGTTCATTTTATTCTATTTATTCTTTCTTTTGAGCTACTTTGTTATGTTCTTGAAGTTTATACTGATTTTTTTCTTAAGCTTATGTCAATTACAAGGTCTTTTTAGCTGATCTATTAAAATAATACAGGGGCACTGATAAACACCACGGACTTTGTTGATGAACCACGAAAGTTTTAAATTTTTTCCTTGACTGGTAAAGATATTTTTTTAATGATGTATTAAGAATGGGCAA